>JZKD02S0128095.1:0-24100 GCA_000966675.3 Picea glauca
TTTTACAAAAATATTGCCAAACATTTATAGTTGGCATATGAAGGATTAGTAAGATTCGCCAAGGTTTCTACATTTTAAAATAAATTTCCATCCTTAAAATCATCTCTGCTTTGGACTACAGGATCTGGTGACACATGTCCCCACAGGATCAACAGCCCAGATCTTCTCTGGCTCCCTGGGACTTTGGGAGTTCTTCCCACTCCACGACTGAAATCTCTCAAAGTGTTATTCCTTCGGAGTCTTAGATATAACTCCACCTACTCCTATAGATGATGGATGGTCCCCATATTCTATGGGACTTCGAGACTTTGCAAGTCCGCTCTTATGTGCACTTTCAAAAATGTTTAAGGCACATGGACTTTACCTGGATCCAACGCTTGTTGATCAACCGTGCTCATATCCGACGGTTGGGACCTGCTCTCCTCCTTGGTGTGCTCCTTATTTCTGGATGTAGAACTTGACGGCCCATATTTCCTCTTGCAGTTGATCTGAAGGTTGGTGTCTCTCTCCCTCCTAAGCCTCTTGTTCTTCCGAATTTGGGAATATGTGTAAGTGTCAAAGGCTATAGCCTTTGATATTTATCCTACGAGCCCGATTGTTGGGTCTCGACTTGTGCTCTCCCTCCTAATTTTTTGTAAAGTCAAAATGCTTTACCATTGGCACTCTCCTTGTGATTTCTTATCTAAAATCCTTATACTTCTTCAACAATGATATAATTGTTGGCCCAGCGCACACCTTGCATGGGTCTTCCTCCTAAGCTTTAACTTAGAATAAGTTCACCCGCGCACACTCTTTGCACTATCTACACAACTTGACCTTGTAAGGGTCCTTGGCCTCTGCGTACCTTTCAGAGCATCTATGAACACTTGCACTATCTCCCACAGTCTGATACTTGGACTTCTCTCAACCTTATGCACTCTTTGCACAAACTATATTCCTCCTTAACTTCTTGAACTTGAAACAAGTTCCCCTTTGTGCACTACTTGCACTCAACTGAGACTTCAGATGGCTTCAGACTTAGAATATTTTTTGGTAATATTCCTGCCCACTCATTGTGCTTTCTCAATGCACTCCTTGCAGAGCTCCTCTCCCTCAGAGTGTTCAGTAACTTTGGGTTTTCCTCCATTTCCCCCAATACTTCAGAATGTGTTGGTTTTGTTCCCTCCTTGCACCTCTTCGAAGCATTCCTTGTTGAGCTTGCAGAGCCTTCAGTAACTATGTGGGTATCTTCTCCTTGACACCCTTCTCCATGAACTTGAAACAGAGTTCCTCTTGTGCACACTTTCACTCGCTCAATGCCCTCATGGAAGAGCTCTATAGAGTTTTCAATAACTCTAGTTGTGCTTTCTCCTACACAGACTTCCTCCTCCCCTCCAAGGTGTTCAGTAACCTTGAGGCTCCACTCTGAGTATGTGAATTAGCTTGGCATTCCCTCCTAGAAAATTCTCCTCTTAACTCAAATCAAAGCCCAGATACGCACTCCTTGTGTTGGCTCACAGAGTTCTTAGCACTCTGCCATGCACTCCTTGCATTTATCCTAAAGAATCCAGAAATAATCCAACAAACTCACAAATAGATAATTTTATCTTTATCCATGCAGATGAAATATAACACATACATCCATAACATATATTCATAACACACAGATAACCTTCATAAACATTCACTACACAGGAATTGATAAACAGTGAAATATGTTCCTTTGTATTAATACTAGAATGTTAATTACAATGTGTGAGCTCGGACTGCAATTGAGTCTCAGATATCTCTCCTCTTGGCTTACAATGATCTACAATAAACTTTCAACAACTCTTAGCATCTTCTCCTGGGAATACGTTACAATGTGTTGGAGGAAGGTCAAAGCGGAAAAGCAAGGCGTTTTTGGGAAATAAAGCATGTACAAGGAAAGCAACAGCTGGAAGGAAGAACAGCACACGTGCATGCATGGAAGACCTAACGATGGTAGGGTTAGGGTTTTGGTAATGTATTGTAAATGGCTTAAGAGAAAAAAATGTATAAATAGATATACTTAGGTATCATAAGGGGATTGGAGAGATACTTAGGTATCACTCAGGTTTTTGTTCATTAGAGAGACTAGTCGTTATTATAGCGAGAAGTATTGTAGCGAGCTAGTATGGAATGTTTTGTCGTATGAACTATTTTTGTGATCTAGAGGGAGAAAAGGAGGGTAGATATTGAGGGTTATATCGCAAGATAATGAGCCTGGTGCGATCTAGTCCGCCTCATATAGATCTTACCCAATGGTGAGGGATTGTAAAGTGCGCAGCGCTATAGATGCGGAAATACTATAATAAAAGAGCTGAGATCCAAATCCTTATGGACGTAGCCCAGGAGGAGGTGAACCATGGTAGTATCTATGTTATGTGACAAATGCAAGCATATATTTATTGTTTGCAGTAGTTATTGTTATGCTTAATGAATGAGTTCGCATAACAATAACTACTACAAACAATAAATATATGCATGCATTTGTCACAGAACATAGATACTACCATGGTTCACCCCCTCCTGGGCTACGTCCATAAGGATTTGGATCTCATCTATTTTATTATAGTATTTCCATATCTACAGCGTTGTGCACTTTACAATCCCTCATCATTGGGTAAGATCTATATGAGGTGGAATAGATCACACCAGGCTCATTATCTTGCAATATAACCCTCAATATCTACCCTCCTTTGCTCCCTCTAGATCACAAAAATAGTTCATACGACAAAACATTCGCGAATGACATTATATTGTGGTTACAAGGTATAATAGCGGTTCAGTATATAGTTTTCATATCTCCCACTCAATCCTAGGCTGTAAACACATGAGTCTTACAGCCACCCATTAAAGCTATCTTGGGTGAAACAGCGGAGGGTACTATGTGCACTGTGTTGCCTTCTAGTTCACCAGGATATTCGATAGTTTAAGAGGCCTTGTTAGAAAATCGAACAGACATGAACCCTGGGTCAATACAAACTCAGACATAATATAATAGTAAACCAATAAATGGTTATGTTACCGTTGGTAGGAGCAAGAGAGGATTGAGTAGATGAGATAAGTTGAAGATCTGTCGGAGGCAGATCAAGAAAATATTAGGGCAGAAATAAATGAGCTACTAAAAGGGAATGTTGAGACCGTGGAATCCCACAAAATTAGAGATCAAAATATGTCTAAAGACAAAAGAGTTGGAGTTTTCACACAAAGATAACAGAAACCCTAGAGTAACACCCCGCAAATATCTTAAAATATACGTGTTTACTGATTTACATGAAGTCTTTTTCAATGATTTTCCACATCTATTGCAAGAGTGGATACTAAGGTTGAATGATAACCACGCAATGAATCGGATTTGACAGCTCGAGTGGACGCCAGTACATATTGAGCAGTTATAGCAGGTGAACAAAAAATTCACTTGCATAGTAGATTTTTGGCTTGACAGTATTGTGGAAGGTTTTATAACAGAGTTTGCAGTAGACACAGCAAAGTCATACAGCATAGTGGAGAAAGAGTTTCTATGTGGACCTCGAGGAAGGTACATTTGATCACTGTATACTTCTATTAAAATATTGCTATATAATAAAGGGGTAATGAAAATGGAGTCAAAAAAATAAAATTCCATGTGGGCATGGGGGAAGGGGGGAAGCACTGACAGAAAGAGGAGAAATGGAATGAGGAAAGGATAAGGGCAAGAAGGAGGAACCCTTGGACCTGATTATGATGTATGACGACTAGATCAAGTGGATCATGGTGACAGCTAGAAATACGTGTAGAAGAGTACCCTACCAATACAAGGTGAATACAAAAAAAAGAGTCATAGCCGTGAGGGAAGGCTTGGCAAGTGATGAAGAAGAGGTAGAGGATCTTTGGGCTATGGAGCAGATTGAGGAAATCATATATGCAACGTATGAGAGGAAGATGAGAGGTCCAAGAATGGGAAGAGAAGGCAAAAATCCTATCCATATTAATGTCAGTGTGGAACCCATAAACCCATGTGTGACTAATACACCAAAGAGAACACCACCATTTAGATAACCAAAGTTCAGAAGCAGTCAGACTGCAAGAGGTATATCTACACAAGGAAAAACAACTTGAGGGGGAAGTTCAGGCAGCACTGGTCAGGTATCTACACCGCATGGAGGTAGTAGTTCAGTGTTCAGAATGGCAAGACATGATCCCACCATCAGGTTACCAAAATTCAAAGAAGAAGCATCGGAGGACCTGAAAAAACATTTGTTCATCTGTGAGAAGATTTGGGAAGCAAAACAGATCACAGACGAAGACACTAAATTGGCATAGCTAGTGATTACACTAAGGGATCACACATTGGATTGGTTTATGAGTTAGCTACAAACAATCTAGCAGGGACAACCAGAACAATTGTAGACATTAAGAAGTTACTTATAAATGAGTTCCAGAAGCCGATTTCAAAAGATTAGTACATGAATGAGATGATCAAAATTAGATAGAAACCAGGAGAATATGTATGGGAGATTGACCAGAGATTCAAGCGACTGAAGGGAAAGTTAAAATATCTCATGACCGATATGTAGCATAGGCACCTATTTGTCAACTCACTTCTCCCACACTTAAAGTACCCATTATGACAATAAAAGTTTCAAACACAGGCAGAGGCTCTGCAAGCAGCCCTACAACTGGAGGAAAACCAGTACCAGTAGACGGACCCAGCCATTGAGGAACTAAAGGATAATTTGAAGAACTTAACGTTCCAGCTAAACCAGAATAAGAATAAGGACAAACGAGAAGTTGTTTGGTGTACCACATCAAGGACGGAAGGACACCACCAGAATGAATGTCCAACATTCTCACAGTATAAGGAAGAAGGAATGCCAAATCCGTTACCAACAGGAGGATTATGGTGTGAAATATGCAAGAAATCGGGTCACGATCCACATCACTAAACGATGATGCAGAAATACCAGACAGTCCCAAAGAGTGCATATTGCAACTTTTGCAAGTCAGTGGGCCATGACAACAAATATTGTAGAACTATGGAGTTGATGCAAGAAAGGACATCAGATGCATATAGAGTGCAGGCAAAAATGATGACTGGGCAAGCCGCACCACAGTTTAATCAAGTTCCATCCCCATACAACTTTGTGCAACAACAATATAATATTGCACAGCAACCATATAATAACGTGCAACTGTAGTACAACACAACACAGCCTCAGTACAATAGTACACAGTATAATCAGGCACCTCAGTATAACGTGTCAAGAGGATATTGAGCAAGATACAGAGGTGGAGGACGAGCCAGAGGAGGTTTTAGATGAGTTCGAGGACTAGTCGTATGTCACAATTGTCAACAACCAAGACATTATACAAGAAAATGTCCTCTTCCACCAGCAACTTGTATGTATTGTTGCGTATCAGACCATGATACAGAGGATTTTTCGACACTATTAGTAAATATCCAGGAAAAGAGGAACCAGAACAACCATAATGTTTAGTGGATCTCAGCTGAAGCAAGGGATGAAGGATGGAACATCAACATAGTAACCCGTGGAGGAGCTAAAACAGGGAACGACGCAATCTGACAAGAGCCATCACAAAACCAGTGGGTGAAGAAGAACACTTAACCAAGGAGAAGGAGGTATTTAAGAAAGCAAGACAAGAATTTCAGAAAGAAGACATGGCGTCAACTTCAACTGCGCAACAAAATAAGGAAGCACCAAAGTACGAGATGCCTCCATTATTGGATCCTACCAACGAAATGCAACCCATGGGACAAGTAAGTACAATCAAAGACTTTTTTCAATCATGTGTAAAAGTATTAAATCATCCAACATCTGTGAAGATATTGCAAAACATATTAGAAAAATGCAGCGTGGAGATGGAAGGCAAACTAGAACAAAATACATTCAATCACCTACATACCAGGAGAAGAACAAGTAGGGAGTTCAAACTGAATGCAAACATTGGAGACTTCAATATGGGAGATATCATACTGGATCTAGGATCTGAAGTTAATGTATTACCAAAGAAGACATGGCAATGCATGGGAGATCCCACACTAGGATACTCACCTATCCAATTGAAACTAGCAAACCAACACAAAGTTCTACCAATTGGGAGACTAAAAGGAGTGAAAGTAGACCTAGATGGAGTGCGCACTAATGCAGATTTTGAAGTCATTGAAATAGTGGATGGCACAACACCTTACCCAGTGTTTCTTAGTCCAGATTGGGCGTTTGACAACCAGGCCATAATCAACTTGAAGACCAGGAAAATGACATTTGATTCAAGAGAATACAGGGTCATCATGCCATTAGACCCATCCGAAGGGGAGAGATTTGTAGAACCTACTTGCCTAAACTTAGAGGAAATCAACCAATTGTATAGAACAATTGCGTGTTATGAGGATTACATAAACCCAACTGCAAACGAAATACTCAGTTGGCGGAGCATTACTTCATGTGTGATAGACTCAGAAACCAGTTTAGAGAACTGGAAACAAAGGTTACACGAAGTGTCCACGAGAATATGTTCATGAATAGACCGCGCAGTAAGATGGGTCGGTACAGAGATAAGGGAACCACCCAGTTTCCACTGAGTAAATGATTTGGAAACATTATTGTCACAGTATGAAGATGAAGTCTTAGACAATCAGAGATTGTTAGCACTTGATATAGCACTCAAGGCCACACCTGCAAGATGATGGGGCCCACACAAAGAGACAATCACAGATTGGTACCATTGTAAGCGGTTATTGTTCATAATGTTTGGCACAGAACAGAAAAACAACAAGTAGCAAAAGTATGATGGACAAGGGGCACCAACAAAACACTTGGAGGAGTGCATAACGTTGTGGAAATTGGCACCCCCATAGGAGTGGCATCATAATTTCATACACACCCTAGAGGGCATACCAGTGAACTGGTATACAAACTAGGAACTATGCAAGGGAACTGCGATCTGAATGACATTGCAACATAATTTTACAGTCACTTTCTCATTCGAGCATGAGAACCCCAACATAGATGCATCTCTTAAACAAATAAGAGGAGTGATATTCATCAAATAACCAGAAGTATAACTTATCACAGAATAACAACGACGGAACAAACGGACAATTAAGGAATTGTTCTCATGTTACCATGTGCACGAGGAAGCACCGAATGAAGATGATCCACGCGATATTCAGATTGAAGAAGCAAAAGGAGAAAGAGAAGTGGAAGGTATTCCCATAGAATAAGAATGTATTTCCGCACCGATAAAATTAAAGAAAGTCAACATTGGAATAGTGGAGCATCCCAAAATGGCCAACACTGGAGATTACTAGGATGAGAAAATAGTGGAAAGCATAACAGAGTTATTGCGCGAGTATAGCGACTTATTTCCTACCACATTTATAGAGATGAAGGGAATAGCAGGAGAGATAGGATAAATAAAGCTACCACTCAGACCTAAAGCGAGATCGATAGAAGCGACCATATAGACTGAACCCAATATATAAGAAGAAATTCAAAGCCGAGAACGACAAGATGCTCGAAACCAGAATCATAGAACCAGTCAAAGAATCAGAATGGATAAGCCCAATGGTAGTTCAAGACAAGAAACAAGGAGGGATCAGGATATGCATCGACTTGAGGAAGTTGACGATGCATTCCTACATGACCTATTCCCTACACCATTCGCAGATGAAGTGTTAGAGAACATAGGAGGACATGAAGCTTACTCATTCACTGATGGATTCTCATGCTACCACCAGATCAAGATAGCACAGGAAGACAGATACAAGACCATGTTCATGATAGAATGGGGGTCCTACCAGTACACATTCATGGTGTTTGGACTGAAGAATGCACCTGGAATACTTTCTAGAGTATTCATCGCCGTGTTTAAGGAATTCATCCACCAATTTATCAAGGTATACTTGGACGATTGGACAGTCTATAGTTGTTGAAATACCATGTAGAAGTATTACATTTGATGTTAGAAATATGTAGGAAGTGTCAGATATCAATGAACATAAAGAAATGCATATTCAGAACACCATTTGGGATACTATTGGGCCACATAGTATGAAAACAAGGTCTACTAGTAGATCCTGCAAAGATTGAAGTAATTGTTAACTTACCACCACCAAAAAGAGTCTGTCGGCTAAGAGAGACGTTAGGATACACAAGATACTACAGGAAATTTATCAAAGGGTATGCACAGATTATTGCACCAATGGAAAATTTGTTAAGAAAGGATACAAAGTTTCAGTGGAATGACGAGTGTCAACACGGTTTGGATACCCTGAAGGAAAATATGGTCACCATTCCTATATTAGTATTTCCAGACTGGGAGAAGACATTCCATGTGTATGTAGATGCATCATCCATAGAACTTGGAGCTATCTTGGTGCAGCCAGGAGTGGGAGACTTGGATCACCCGATAGCATTTTTTAGTAGGAAACTATCGGAATCGAAGCAGAACTACAACACTACAGAGAGGGAAGGCCTAGCTATGGTCTACGCACTGCAAAAATTTAGACATTACTTATTGGGAAAACACTTTAAGATGTTCACAGATCACTCAGCCCTGAAATACCTAGTCAACAAGTGAGTGTTGGGGGGAAGAATCTATCGATGGTTACTATTGTTTCAGGAATTTGACTTTGAAGTAATCATCAAGCCAATAAAAATGAATGCAGGACCTGACCACCTGTCAAGGGTCACGAATAGGGAAGAACCTACTAATTTAGAAAACAACTTTCTGGATGCGCATCAATTTTCAGTCCATATCGCTGACGATTACTTTGCAGATATTATTCAGTACTTGAGCACAGGTATTGTACCGCAAGAATATAACATCGCGCAGAAGAAAAACTTGGTAATCTACGTTGTCGACTATCAATTGATTGTAGGACACTTGTACAAAATGGGCGCAGATAGAATCTTGCGAAGGTACTTGTTAGAGCACAAAATACCAAGAGTATTAGCAGAATCCCACGAGAGAATAGTAGGAGGGCATTATGAAGGAAAAGCTATCGTGCAGAAGGTATTGCGTACAGGACTATGGTGGTCGGCGATTCACCGAAACTCGAAAGAATATTGTCAGAGATGTGATGTCTGTCAAAGGGTCGATAAGCCCAATAGAAGGGATGAGATGTCATTACGACCACAAGTAACATTACAGGCATTCGATAAGTGGGAAATAGACTTTGTGGGACAAATCAACCCACCAACAAAAATAATAGGAGTAAGGTACATTACCACCGCGATGGAGTGCCTAACAAGATGGGCAGAAGCTGCACTAGTGAAGTATTGTAGCGCAGAAACAACAACATACTTCTTATTCGAGCAAGTGATCACTAGATTTTAATGCCCAAGAGTTTTGATGAGTGACCAAGGCATGCACTTCATCAAAAACACTATCAGTGCTATGACAGAATAATTTGAAGTCCATCATCAAAAGATCACACCATATCACCCACAGGAAAATGGCACAGTGGAAGCATTTAAATAAATATTGGAGAATGTGCTGACAAAGATCTGTAATGTCAATAGGGACAACTGGGACCTCAAAGTACCAGCAGTATTATGGGCCTACAAGACTACGTGCAAAAATTTGACAGGGAGCACACCATTTAAACTGGTCTATGGCCAAGAAACAGTAGTGTCATTAGAACTTCTATTACCAAGTTTGCGCGTAGCAGAAATCACACATATGACAAAACAAGGTGCAATATAAGAGTGAATAAATAAATTAATGACCATGGAGGAAGATCAGATCCTAGAAGGATTCCACCAACAAGTTCAGAAAGAAAGGGACAAATCTTGGCATGACAGACACATAAAGAAGAAAACTTTCAAGGAAGGAGACCTAGTATTGATATCTGACAGCAAATCGATTCAGCACCCAGGAAAGCTCAGAATGCACTGACTAGGACCGTACGAAGTAAAATCTATCACAAATGGAGGAGATGTACAGTTGAGAGATTTATCAGGAGAAGAACTCAGAGGAATTATCAATGGGAGTCGATTGAAGTTGTACAAGGACAGTCGTCCACCCACCGTGCAGTAAAAAAAAAGAATAGGATATTAAATGATACCAACAGAGGAGTAGTGCGCAGAACGAAGAAAGGGAATTCATACTTAGGAAAAAAAACTTGGTGACAATAAGCACAATAGCCATGTGAAAATGGAAACAAGTGGGAAACGGAAAGATGGAAAAAGTAGTATGACATGACGACATTAAGCGGAATTAAAGGATGAAAAGGAATGATGGGACACCACATTAATCACACCAACTGGAGACAGCAAGGCAGATTAATGGAAAGTACTAAATAACTAGAGGTGCATTGAACCCACAATTAAGGAATTGTCCTCGACAAGCTTCATGGGATACCCATACAACACACAGACGCAGGAACAAAGAGTCCATTTGTGAAAAGAGAACAGACAGATAGCGATACAGGCTAAGGAGCACATAGCGTAGTTCACAGAGGTCACAGAGACCATTCAAACTTAGAAAATCTTTGACATTCACCACCATGGCACCACCAAAGAAATAAGAAGCAAGCCAGAGTGCCAAACCAACCAGAGTTAAAACTAGGTCACGGGTATAGTTGGAAGAAAGTGAACAACAACCACCGGAGATCGTCAATGTTGACAAAATCCCATCTCTAGACACAACACTAGTGAAACCCACACATATAGTGGAAGAAACCCAACAGTCAACACCAGAGGGAATGAATATAGATATACCAGTAGAGGTATAGGAGAAACATAACCAGGACGTAGAAACCATGAATGAGGTGCAACCAGAGAACATCGAAGTAGCTTCGAAAGTCAATGGAATGACGATGAATCATGAAGCAGCAATCGAGCCAGATAAGTCGCAAACCACCGTGTCAGATCACCCACTAGAAGGAATAGTAGAGGAGGTCATAGGTTGGCCAGAAGGGTATTCCGAAAGCAAAAATAGAAGTCGTTGGAAATTCGAGCTAGCCATCACTGAAGAATGACAAGCAGCAAGTATCTAGGTCACCTTGCAAGCACCCTGTCGCAGAAATCATTCTACCGCGTATACGAGATGGGGTATGAGTAGAATCAAGCTTGCTATGGCAAATTGAAAAGCTAAAATACTCATACCATGATGTAGCAGACGAAGACAAGTTTCTAGAATTTGTAAAGAGAGTATACTTGGAGAATGTGGGCATAAATCCGATTGGGGAACCGATGGATCATCCACTCTGATGGGCAACAGGATTGGAGAAAATAGGGATTTTAGGTATGTTAAACCTACCACATTTTGGCAGAGGTCAGTATGCATTTGCATGTGTCAAACAATTTTTAGCAGTCACACATGGCGAGGACATATGGTTGGACAAGCTCGTCTCAATAGATGTAGAGATTATTGTGAACATAACAAGGTTGCCATCCTGGGGCATAGATTTCACGCAGTTTCTTGATGATAAATCCAGGGAGAAATCACTAGCAGAATAGATGAAGAAGATATACATTACCGACAGGGGGACATGAGGGATCATTATCAAGAGGATCAATGATGTCGCAACACAAATATGCACAAAAATATTAGCATGTAAGCTACTAAGAAAATGTCGCAGGGAAGAATTTTTGGTTGGGGTTGTCATAGTTGCAGCTCCACGCGCCGAGGGCACCACAGTGAGCTGGGCACCCTATCTCTTAAACTTGTTTCTGGCTAACTGCAAGGATGCACAGGATCTCATAACAGAGTTTCACTATTCATGGTTAATCATGTTAATAGCCTTTATGGGCTAGAGAGAACCAAGGTATGTAAATTTTTGTAACCGACCCAAATCGAACCAGGAAGCGAGATATCTATTGTTGAAAACTGCGTCATATGCTAGGCACAAGAGGATGAACATGTCCATATTTGAAGGATACCTACGCAACTTGTAGGAGGCCATCAACAACATGTGGAGAATAACATTGGAGGTTGTCGTGTGGTTTCAGGACACCACCAACTTCAAGGCCACACAACATGCGATGTGGATATAGGCGCGCAAGGACCCTGATAAGCAATGTCTATAAATGCACTACTATATCAAAGACGGAAACATTCACATGGTGATCAAAGATTGGGAAGATGAATGGAATATGCCAGTCATCACCCAAGACTTGTTGGAAAAGACAGCAGAAGAGGAGGTTGGACAGAAAGAAACACAGCATCGGGAAGTCCAAGTGCCCAAGAAATGAAGGACGGGCCAAAAAAAACAACACATAAAAACAAAGGGGCAGCGAAGACAGGGACCCAGAAGGGGAAGAAGGAGAATATGTAGCCATCCAAAGAGCAGCAGAAACAGGTTGAGGCAGCACAAGAGACCGCACCAAATCCCAACTCACAGGAACCAGGGAGGAATAAGGGACCATCCCCGCAAACAAGAGGCATGCGCAAGAAAATGAAGGCACAAAGAACACTTCCAGAGTATATGAACACGGACGAAGATGGGGAAACGATAGCCCAAATGGTCTAGGATTGTCTAGCTAAGGATTTTGACAATGTTGTGCACCACAGGGACAGGATTCAAGAGGATCTAGCAGACATGCGGCAGTTCCTCAAGAAAATTGGGGAAGCATAGATAGCAAGTAGCAACATGGGAACAGATCCATCAGCACCACAGATAGAGGAAAGATTGGAAGAAGGAGAGAAAGATCCAGTCCATACAATACTACAGTCGAACGCAACATTCCACATCACAACCAGCATGTTGCGCATGGACAAGGTCTTGGAGTAGACACCCCTAAAATACTTAGCTCAAATCAAACTAGTGTTGACATGGATGCCATCCAGGGCACTACACAAGTTGCAAGTTAGCGTAAACCACGAGGTATAGTCTCGCGTATGCAAAGACTTAGTTGAATTGCAGTATGCAACAGAGAAGTGGGATGTGCTGGAAATAGTCTATGAGCAGGCTAAGTTTGAGATCCAAGAGGAAAAGGAGCATAGGAAAGGATTGGAGCAGAAAGTGGTAGGAACTTACAAGAAGATTCCAAAGGTCGCGCAGGGGGAGGAAATCACAGAAACAGAACAGATTGATCAGATTGTGCAGGAAATTGATCAATACCAGAAGGAGAATGAGAATCTCTAAGAACAACTCACACCCACTACTCCACCAATAGTTAAGGAGCAAAGGAAGCGGGAAGCAATAACGTAGCTACAGGAGATAGAACAATAGGTTACCATAACATCCGACGTGTTTGATAAAGCAACACAACTTTAGACAAATTTAGAGGAGGATCAACAAGTCCAAAGGTGGGACAAGGAAGAAGAAAGGATCAACGCAGTGATCCAAGACCTCAAGCAAAGGCAGAAGACAATGGCTATCACAGAGTGCGTCAAAGGGGTGTAGGACATGAAAAAACTGCAGGTAGAACTCACCACTGCACAAACATAGAAACAAGAACAACAGGCTCAAATGGAACCGTTGTAAGAGCGGGTAGCAAAATTCTTGGCACAAGCAGAGGAATCCAAGACACATATAGCACAGACTTGGGCAGAATGTGTAGAATTGGTCAGTGACGAAGTTGCAATCTAGATAGTGGACACACTCAAGGAGAAGACTGCGCAGGCACAGACACAGGAAACAGAGCTCAAGGAAAAGTTCCAGGCGATCACCAAGGAGATCTAGGAAGCACTTAAAGTTTAGGTGGCTCAGGATGATCCACATGTCAATGTTGGGGGCCTGTTAGAGGCAGGCTGAAGCGAAAAATCAAGGCATTTTGGGGAAATAAAGCATGCACGAGGAAAGCGACATCTAGAAGGAATAACATCACATGTGCATGCATGGAAGACCTAACGACGGTAGGGTTAGGGTTTTGGTAATGTATTGTAAATGGATGAAGAGATAGAAATGTATAAATATAGATACTTAGGTATCATAAGGGATTCGGAGAGATACTTAGGTATCGCTCGAGTTTTTGTTCATCAAAGAGACTAGTCGTTATTATAGCGAGAAGTATTGTAGCAAGATAATATGGAATGTTTTGTTGTATGACCTATTTTTGTAATTTATTAAGATAGAGGGAGTGAAGGAGGGTATATCTTGAGGGTTGGATCACGGGTTGAGGATCCTGGTGCGATCTAGTCTACCTCATATAGATATTACCCAACGGTGAGGGATAGAAAAGCGTGCGGTGTTGTAGATGTGGAAATACTATAATAAAAGTGCTGATAGCAAAATATTTGTGGAGGTATCCCATGAGGGGGTGAACCATGGTAATATCTATGTTATGTGACAAATGCTTGCATATCTTTATTGTCTGCAGTAGTTATTGTTATGCTTAATGAATGAGTTTCTATATTTCATGCTTATTCATGAATGACATTATATTGTGGCTACAAGGTATAAAAGTGGTTCAATATACATTTCTCATATCTCCCACTCAATCCTAGGATATAAACACATGAATCTTACAGCCACCCATTAAAGCTATCTCAGGTGAGACAGCTCAGGGTACTCTGTGTGCTGCGTTGCCTTGTGGTTCACCAGGAGGGTTGATAGTTTTAGAAGATTTGTTGGAAACCCGAATAGACATGAACCCTGGGTCAATACAAACTCACACATAATAGAATAGTAAACCAACACAATGCTTTATACAAGAGGGGCTCGACGAGCTTTCCCTCCAACTACTCTAGTGGTGTCTAATCATCGTTTACACCGCCTAACTATTGAGGTAGATTACATTGAATAAAAATTTACTTTCTCAGATATGAGGTGACGCTTGAGATCTATACAACTCAGGCCTAATAAAGGCGACTTTGTTTATTGCCTATACAAAGGTTTCAACTCATCTCTTCCAGCCTTACAACATTTAATTTAATTTTAATCACATTTAAATTTTGAAATTGAGGGGAAAATGAGAGGGGCGCCTCTCCCCTCCTTAAATGCACGCTGATGTGATAAATAGATGGTGCTTCTCTAAGGTGGAGTGATTCTCCTGCATCATATTGGCTTGGAGGGAGCCAAATGACATTCAGATTTTGGGAGTCACAAAGAAGCCTTGTCTAGATTTGTGGTATCAGAACCTATGGTATACTATGCACAAGGCATGACATATGGACAACAATGTCGCATTTTACATTTACAAGAAACTATTAGGGACAACATGGAGAGGACACCACGCATACCACCACAGGTGGTCAAGGCATATAAGGAAGTGGCACGCTTTATGGCAAGGCACCACCATATGTATGTACAAGTAAAGAAGGACCTGGATCACCAATGGCTTCCAACCCAGTATCGGCTGACAAAAGAAGAGATGGGCCACATTATGGTCTACTGGGACGATGAGTGGAAGATTCCACCAATAGATGAAAGTCCATCCAAGGATAAAAAAGTAGAAATTACATGAGAGCGATGAGGATGAAGAAAGAGTCAAACAAGAAAAATGTGATGGCACAAAAGAAACCACACAGCATACAACACCGTGAATGGATAGGAAGCGCAAATAACCAAAGATAGGAATAGTTGTGCCACAACGGACAAAGCACAAAGTTGTCAAATATGTGTCTATCCAATATTTTACATAGGAATATTTGGAGAATATATACGATCAAGTGAAAGAAGTAACATATGACATGTTTCAGCACATAGCACAATAGTAGGAAGATATGAACAGAAGCATGTCAGAGAATATAGTTGAGTTGTGCCAACTAATAGAAGAAGCAAACCTCATGTTAGGGAAACATACAAAGGAGGAACCAACAAAAGGTACTACAAATACTAAGGAGGCAGGGCTAGTGATCTCTCGGTCATTGGCAATTGTAGATGAACGAAGATTGATCAAATTAGTGACAGGGGTGGTAGAGTTCCCCACAACAAAAATGTAGGAACAAGCAAAGGAACTATGTCACATTGACTTAGATCTATCACAACTACCAATAGAAGTATTTCATGAATTACAAATGAGTTCAACGCAAGAGAGGAACTCATGAGCAGAGAATACATCCAGCGAGTTGGTGAAGGATAAGATAGAAAATGTCGCATTGGAGATGGAGTACAACAAAGTTAAACAGAAAAGCGATGAGGTAGCGTAGAAGGTTGAAAGAAGGCAACATGCATTTGAGAAGGTATACCAAGAACTCCCAGAGGCTCAGACAGAGAAGGAAACTCTAGTTGAGTACCAAGTAACAAAGATAAGAGAATCGATTTAGGGATTCCATGAAAAATAGTTGATTTAGAAGTGCACGTGACACCAAGCACTTTGCCTGAAGAAAGGGAGAAAAGGGAGTAAATAATGACAACAGTGGTGCAGAGCTTAAAGAATCTAGAAGTAGAGTGTGCTCAGTTGTATACAAATACCATGGGTGTTTGGACACAACTCAGTGAAGATCGAAAGAAACAATAAATCAGCCAGAAGATCCGAGCTATGCAGAAAAAGGCATAGAAGTTCAAAGTAGTGATGGGAACATTACCGCCACCAGAGGTGGTAACTGCAATGAATGAGAACAGAAATTTGTATTCATAAATGAATCAGCTAAAGGTGGAGTAGTAGGATTGTGCACAATATATAGAAGTACTATAGGATAAAGCATATAGAGTGACAGTTACGAAGCATACGAAGTGACAGTTTCCTTAGCAGCAACTCAAGGTATAATCAAATAGGAAGTTGAGGAAAGGGAGGAGAATATGCAAGCTCAGATCACAATCAAAATGGTTGACCAAATTTTGAAGAAGGAAATAGAGGTAAAGGATAAGGTCACAACAGTGAAGGAGACCTTTGAAAAATGCATGGCGCACTAGAAGAAGGCATGAGTGGCTCGGGAGGAGCCACAGGTTAGTGTTGGGAGCTTGTTGGATAGGCATTTTGGTCAAGTTTTGGGATCTGCACCAGAATAATTCAAATAAGAAAAGGCAATTAGAAGATGGAATAGATCATGTGACAGGAGATGAATTTAAGGAGTCAAAGCGTGCGATGGAGGGGATCACAAAAGGCGGAAAGTAGTTATGATTTCGAGACATTTTTTCCACTTTGTAATGGGATTATCCATATCTTAATGTATGAATATGTAATGGGTTTTTGGGTAGAGGGGTTCCAAATGCTTGACATGTGAGAAGTGTTTAGTCTTTTTGGGGGGGTAAGTTGAGTCAAGTTTTGGAGAATGTATGAGGTATGACTGAGGAGTGAAGCTCGCACTTCAGCAGAATGGCTAAGAAGGTTTTGTTAATGTTATTGTTGCATATATTATAGCACAGTGCACAGTTGTAAGAAGATTCTCAATGACTAATATAAGAATCCAATTGTTGTGGACATAGCCCAAGTGGGGTGAACCACGTTAAACCTATGTGTCATGATGTGTTGTGTTTGCATGTTATGATGTTTACTGTTATGGTGCAATGATGATAAAGTTTAATTATGTTGAATATGTTATTTTTATATGATATTATAAATCGTGCACTGAAGTAACTGGTAATTAAGGTAATGTTAAGTGGGAGAATGGAGTACATAGAATATATTGATTTTTAATTAATTGTTAACTAATGGAAACTTTGCACAAGAGTATATGTTTAGTAAGAACATGTTGAATTCCTCGCTTCCCCTCATCACTGCAGAACCTTGGTTCATGCATCCCCTCTAGATGCCTCAGGTGAGACTTCACTTGCTTGCAGGTGATGGAAAAAGGGCTGGTGTCTAAGGGATTTGTTGGTATATCGATTATTAACCCTATGCTTTCCCACTGCACACCAACATATTGTATCTAAAACCCTAATATACTAACTCATATTAGACTACAACCCTAATCCCTTAACTGGGATTAGATTACAATGAGTCAGAAAAACACAAAAAAGAAAAATAGCATATCCAAAAAAAAATCGAGATGATGGTGCATGACTGCATAGCCCACATGCTATGGTAAATACCTTTTGCATGAATTCATAGTATACATGTAAATAATATGACACATATCCAACATTCTCCCACTTTTTTTCTTTGCAAAACAATAGGGCCCAAGATTTATTAAGTCGTATATTTAGGGTAGCAATGCCCATTAATTCTATACACCAAGATAATTTCTCAATACTAACAAATTTTTCAATGAGTCTGTAACATTCTTCTAGGTGTCAACATTCTCTAACAACACCTTGTTTTCAACCATGTCTCTCACAAAGCAGTATTTCACATCAATATGCTTCATCTTAGCGTGATAAGCAATGTTCTTTGCCATAAATATTGCACTTCAACTATCAAAATATAATATTATGGCTTGATACTTGAACACAATATCCACAACCATACAACTTCCTTGCATGGGTGGTTGCCATGTATTTAACTTCTATAGTTGAAAGTGAAACTACAACATCTCTCTTGCTCATCCAATTGATTTCTCTTCCAAACTGGTTAAACACAACCACTTGTATATCTTTAGCGATTAAGATCTCCATCCCAATTTGCATCAATAAATCCTTATACATCTATCACTATGTCTGGTCCAAGTCTTCCTTAATAGCAAATTGTGTAATATATAGCGCCACACAAATACTTAAGGACCCTTTTACAACTGTCCAATGCTCCTTCCCTAGTTTTCACAGATATCTACTCAAAAACCGAATTGCATGGGCTACAACATCTAGTCTAACATGTAAAATCTATTTTCCTTGTTTTTTGAGAGAATAAAATATATTTTCAGAAGTTTTTCAACTTCCAGTAAACAAAAGTAGTTTTTTTATTTAGAATTTCATTTTATGGTAAAAAAAACAAATTGTCATCAATTTTGTTAAATTTCTATTGATTATTTTTTGGAATTTTTTTATTGACATTTGATATGTCAATTTAGCAATTGTTTGACAGTATGTTCCTTTAAATTGAAGGCAATCATATGAGTTATGTTTATCGACGTCAATTTACTAATTATTAAAAAAAATTATGAAAAACAAAATATGTTGCAACAATCCAAACAAACTCTATTAAAGTATGACTATAGTTTTGAAGACAATAGATAAATATTATAATTACCACAATTCTTTGAATTCAACCAATATGAAAACGTTGCATATTTTATACACATTTAATTTGACACCATGTATCGACCTTAATTTTTATTTAAAAGAAAAATCTAAAAATACCCTTTTGAAGAGGACAATGAAAGGTTCCTTAATATAATTTTTTCATAATTTTCCACTGTGTATTATTGCAGATATTGAGTTTTCATTTTACTTAATCATTATGTCATCTTTTTTTTTTCTTTTTTTCTTTTTTTTTCAGAAAAAATTCCTCAAATTATGTTAATAATATAATTTTGTTCTCTGGTCTAGATGTTACAGATATTCAAGCTAGATATAGCCCTGTAATATGTTGAGGATTATAGTCCATATTTTAAGTGTAGCAGTAGATTGACTGGCTACCAAAATGGGTCAAAGACCGATGTGCTGAGTGCATATACTATTCTGGATTGTACTTGGGTTGTGCTCTTTAGATAATAGGATCTGGAAGGATAATGTAGATCTCTAAGAAGGAGCTGGAGGAGGATAACTTAAAAGATACTTAGGACATGAGTAGGGCCCTCCTGGCCATCAACCCATAGGTTATAAGATATGATTCCATCTTTCTTGTTGAGCACAGTCTTGGAGAGAAAGTCTGCATCTTTGTTGTAGTCTCAGATTGCATGTTTGTAGTTGATCTTGGTAAATGAGGGAAGGAGATGTTTGATTCTTTCCTTCCAACCGAGAAGATCAGCTACCTGGAGAGTGCTCTTATTATTAAGCTAGCCGATGATGATTCGAGAGTCCCAAATCAGCAAAAGAGTGTCGATATGTAGTCTGGAAGCCAAATAAAGGGTGGCCCAGGCACCCAATCATTTTTCCTGGGTGTCGGTGCCATGACCTCAGTTGAAGGTCCATTTGCAAATGGTGTTGTGTGAGATGTGAATCAATCCGCCAGCACCACTCTGTGAGCTATTCTGTTGTGATTCTTCGTCAAACCAACCCATCGAATTTGTGTCCATAATGTGGGGTATATGTGCGGTTTCATCCTTCATTTTTCCAAAATGGATCGATGTCCAGGAGTAATGAAGGCCCAATGTTTTGTATGCAACAGAGTGGGTAGATGGAAGCTTATTCTGAAATATATAACAATTTTTTTCGATCCAGAGATTCCAGCAGATCATAGGGGGGAAAGTTATATAATGTGGAGCATCTTTTATCAAATTCTCCAAACATATGGCTAAAGAAGATCCGACCCAGGAGAAGTTTGTTTTGAGTGCTCACGAGATGTAATTCCAAACTGCTATGTTAAAATCGTATTGGATAAATAAGTGTTGGATAGTTTCTTCTTCTTGTAAGAAGAGATGGAAGACATTCGGTCTGATTCTACCTTTTTTCTTGAGAACATCCCATGTATTGATTTTATTTTCAAGGGAGAGCCAGAAAAAAAGGTTTGAGCTTGAGGGGTAAGGACCAGGTCCGGAGCTTATATTTCCAACCACCTATGTTACTTGGCCAATGATGATTAGCGATTTCAGTGTAGACATTGCGAGAAGATAGAAAACCTGAGGGATCCCCTCTCATCCAAGTCGGTTGGTATTCTGAGTCGTGGAGTTGGATACCTATGTTAGCAAAGTGGTGGAAATAACTGCTCCATTCCGGCGCAAGTGTGGCAGGTGGATCTAGTTCTAAACTAGAGAACCAATTGTTTGATGGGAAGCCTTCTCAGAAAATCTCTGACACATGGAAGAGATAGAATAGATTTTTTGAATTTAAAAATTGAATAAGCTGTGGAGAGATCAAGGAATGGTGTTCCATACCTACTATTTGATCTATTCTGAGGATAATGGAGTGCCCATAGCCTGGGTGTCGGCTAAGGAAAGTGTGAATCCAGCGCGCAGATTTGTTGAGGTTCTTCCAGAGGTTTGATGCCGATTTGGGAGGATGTAAAGCTGATTTGAGACAGGAGACTATGGTGGTGTGTGATAAATATTTTTCTTTTAAGATAATGTGAAAGATCCCTTTTTGAGTTATGGCGCGCCAGAGTGTATTGGTCGCCAGTGCTTGTGCAGAATGGGAGAGGCTCCTGATCCCCCAAAATTCTTTACCTTTGGGCTTAGAGAGGGTTTCCCAGTTGCATAGATGTTGTCGATGGTGGTCTGATCACTCGGACCATAGAAAATTGAATGAGATATTTCTTATCTTATTGAGGACAGAGGTAGGAATGGCATCTATCATCATCCAAAAAATTGGATGGCCTTCTAATACCCCTTTAAGAAGGATGTAACATCCTTCTAATGTGAGCCAACGATTACACCAGTGACTAATTCTTTTTTCTACTTTGGTGAGGAGCTAATTGCAATCTGAGGGCTTGAGAGTTTCTTCTTTTAAAAAATGCCCTAGATAATGGAGGCCTTCCAAGAGGTGTAGGAAGATATGTGGGAGAAGAGCTTTAAGAAGAGTGAGAGTTTGATATTGGATATTAGCATAATTAAATGAACATTTTTTCCATTTAATCTGAAGTCCCGAAGTGTTGCAGAAAGTCTTTAGCAGATTGTTGATCTCTATCCATTCCTTAGTGGAGCCAGTTGTCATAATTAGATCGTCTGCAAAAAAAAGATGAAGGATCTTAACAACTCTGGATACATTTATACCCGTGATCTTCCCTTCAATGTGTTTCTATTTGAGGATAAGTGAAAGGAATTCCATAGATAGAATGAAGAGGAGAGGAGAGAGGGGGCAGCCATGCCTCAAACCTCTGCCACTATGGAAAAAAAGGGAGGGCTCTCCATTAAATTAGACCGATAAATTTGCATATCTCCACTCATGATCCAGTTGATGAAGGGAGGAATGAAGCCAAATTGGGTGAGGATGAGTCTGAGGTAGTCTCAATCAATACAATTGAAGGCTTTTCTCAGGTCTAGTTTTAAAATGAGAGCCTTGGTTATTTTTTCCTTGATGTTGTGGAGGCACTCATGAGTGGTACCAATGGCATCAAGGATCTGTCTCCCTTTTAAGAAGCCAAGTTTTTTTCCTGAGAGAGATCTCAAGAGGATGGGCTTGATCTGGTTTGCAATGATTTTAGTGATAAGCCTGTAACAAAGGTTACAAAGGGAAATCGGCTTGTAGTCCCCAAAGGTTGTTGGATTGTTTTCTTTGGGTATGAGCATTAGGAAGGTTCAATTGAAAGCACCGGATATTTTTTCCCTGAGCCTAGAGTCCTCGACTAGTTCTAGCAGGTTAGACCATACCAATTTGAAGAAATGTAGATAAAATTCGATAGTCCAACCGTCGAGGCCTGGGATTATGTCTTTATTGAAGGATTTTAAGGCCCCAAGAACCTCCTGGAGAGTGCAAGGGCCGTCCAGAAGATTTTTTTCCTCTGCAGTAGCAAAATGTGGGAAGATGTTGACCATGTTGATAGAGTCTTGTAAATGGTTATAGGATGGTGTTGCATAGAAGGTTTGGTAGTGTGTTTTGGTCGCCACCTTGAGAGTTGACTGCCCACTGTGAGAGGAACTTGAATCATCAAGGATCTGCCAAATGTGTTTCTTGTTTTTTCTGAAGCTGGAAAACCTGTGGAAAAATTTTGTGTTGATACCACCCCTTCTGATCTAGGTGGAACAACTTTGTTGACACCAACGAGATTCTTCAGTTAATAGGAGAGTGTTTATTTCCAATTATAAATGTTGCAGAGTAAGTGTCATGTCGTTTAGTGCACCATCGATCGTGTCTAGAAGGAGGAAGCATTGAATGTTTGTTTCCATCTCTAACAGTTTTACTTGAGTGCAATGCCTATGGTGATGATCCCAATGCTTAATGCATTGCTTGAGCAATTTAAGATTCCAAACCAGATAGAGTTGTGGCATTGATTCATCTTGAAATAGGGGGTTTGTCCATACATATTTGACTATGGAAGAGAACGATTTTTCTCGAAGCCATGTACAATTCAGTTTGAAGGGATGAGATTTTTCAACTAGAGAGGTCTCGAATTGAAGCAGAACCGGAGCATGATCAGATACAAAGGGATTTTCCACCCAGGAACTGATACGACCATCCATAGTAGCTAGTGATCCAGATACTAGCACCCTGTCAAGCCTTTTTTTAATGGTTGTCAAACCATATCGGCCATTGCACCAGGTAGGGACAATGTTGTTGGGAAGGATGTCCACCAGATTATTCGTGTGGAAGAGAGTAATAAAGTAACTAGTTAGAGGATCCATGGAAGCTGAAGTTCCCCATACTTATCCCATGCTAGTTGTGAGGTTTAGGTTCCCTACGATAATGAGATTTACAAGATTAAAAATACCACATTTTTCCACCTTGTCCCAAAAGAGTTTGCACTCTGTGCAGGGTAAATATGTATTGAGGAGAGATATGTGTTGGTTGTTCCATAGGCTAGTGTCAGTGAGAAGGATACCTCCATTGGAAAGATGTGGGGTCATATCAAAGACGAATGGATCCCATGAAACAGCTAGTCCACCAGAGTTACCAATTGAGTCAGTTGAGGTGGTAAGCCAGTTCAAGTGGAACTGGTTAAAGAAGGATCTAGCTTTGAGCCTAGTAACCAATGTTTCCTATAGAAAAATAATGTGTGGTGAAGTCTTATTGAGTAATCTTCTGAACAAGGCAGTTTTTAGGGACCCCCCAACCCCTCTTATGTTGATTGTGAGAAGGATCATGGTTTATCTCTCGTGAGGGCTTTAACTCTAAGCCCCCCAATGTCAAGATGAGATGAAGGGTCGTCTTTTTTACAAGCACTCCAGGTTTTGATCAGTGAGTGTACAAGGCCTTGACCCTTAGACCAGGTATAGGCAGTGTTTATAGCTGGATTTTGTTCCTCGGAAGGATCCAGTTTCTCTCCAGAGGAAAGGGGTCTGAAGGAACTACTACCTCTGTAGATAGAGAGGTGGATGGGAGTTAGTACTTCTCTATAGGATGGAATGAGAGAGTGTAGAACATCTCCTAGGGAGTTGGTCCCAGTGTCTGAATCGCATGGAGAGAGATCATTGTTTACTTCCAGAGTTCCAAAAGAAAGTGGATTGGGGGTGGGGTTGGGAGATGGAAGGGTTATGTGGGTGGGATGGGTGTGGGAAAGAGTGAGACCATCGTATGCAAGGAAGGTATCAATGGAGGCAGTGGCGCTTGTTTGTTCAGAGGCGGGCTCGGGGG
>JZKD02S0128128.1:0-10577 GCA_000966675.3 Picea glauca
CCCCTCGACATATCCATCAAACCTGGAATTGTCGAAAATGTGCAATCGGAGCTTCATGTTCCCCTGACGAAATCATCACCTACACGTCCCTTTTCAAAGAATTTCGTGACGTCTTCGCCTGGAGCTACGAAGAAATGCTGGGTATTGACCCTGACATTGTGATACATGAGATCAAGACATACCTCGATGCTAAATCCGTCCGGCAACACCTTCGTCTTGTTCACCCACGTAAAGCGACTGCTATCAAGCTCGAAGTCGAGAAACTTCTCAAAGCTGACTTTATTTACCCAGTGGCCCTCATTGACTGGGTTTCCAATCTTGTCCCTATCGACAAGAAACAAGGCACAGTCCGTGTATGCGTTGATTATAGGAATATCAACAAAGCTTGTCCCAAAGACAACTTTCCTACCCCCTTCGTCGATCAGATTGTCGACGATTGCGCCGGAAATGAAATCTTCTCTCTAATGGATGGTTTCTCCCGATATAATCAAATCAACATTGTTCCCGAGGATCAACATAAGACTGCTTTTATTTGTCCTTGGAGCACTTTTTCCTATCAGAACCTCCCTTTCGGTCTCAAGAACGCTGGCACAACTTTTCAACGCGCTATGTCTTATGCCTTCCATGATATCAAGCACATCGTGCAACCATATCTGGATGACTTACCCGCTCATTCCACGCATCGAGTCGATCACCCAATCCACCTCCGAGCCATTTTCGTCTGATGTCGATTTTACCATATACGCTTGAATCCTCACAAGTGCGTTTTCTACGTAGAATCCAACCGACTTCTAGGATTTATTGTTTCACTTCAAAGGATCAGGGTAGATCCTTTAAAGGTTGAGGTGATCCTTAATCTCCCTCCTCCTTCTACACTTCGCTAGTTACAAATTTTGCACGGGAAAGCAAACTTTCTTCGTCATTTCATCCCGAACTACGCCGAGATAACTCGTGGATTTACGTGGCTCCTAAAAAAGGGGTCTGAGTTTCGTATGGGATACCATCGCAAACAAAGCCTTCGAAGCTTTGAAGCTGTCCCTGACACGTGCTCCGCTTCTCTTCCCCCCTAATGACAGTCACGATTATTTCCTCTACCTTGTAGCCTCAGATTACACCATTGGTATGGTTCTTGTCCAAGAGGATGATTCTAACGATGAACATGTTATCTATTACTTAAGACGAAGTCTAACGCCTACCGAAACCAAGTATTTACATGTCGAAAAATAGGCCTTGGCAGCCGTCCAAGCCGTTCAATGCTTCCGGCACTCTATCCTCTCTCGCAAGACTACAATGATTTCTAACTACAACCCTATGCAACACATTCTCACATGTCAATTGCTAGGGGGAAAATACTCCAAATGGATCATGATACTCCAGGAGTTTGACTTGGAATTCGAACGAGCCAAGTCCAAGAAGTCCTTAGTGTTTGCTGAGTTGATATGTGACTTTCCCTATTCTGAATTGGAAAATGTAGCAGCCGATTCATTACCTGATGAATCCCTTTTCCTCATTAGTTCTGATGATCTTTGGTATGGAAATATCATCATATATCTCCAAACCCAGACTTTCCATCCAAATTTGTCTAGTAATGATCGACGTCGAATACGCTACCAATCCCGTCAATATATTATCCTTGGGGATACTCTTTATCATCATGGGATTGACTTAGTTTTTAGACACTAACTCACATTCGTTGAAGCTGAGAAAGCCTTAAATGACTGCCATTCTGGAGCCTGTGGTGGTCATATGTCTGGGTATGCTACTGCCTAGAAGATCTTACAAGCAGGGTATTTTTGGCCTTCTTTATTTAATGACTGCATAATCGCCGTCCAAAAATGCTATGCTTGCCAGACCTATAATCATAAGATACAGTCACATCCTTCTCCTCTTCACCCTGTGGTCTCTGTTGGTCCCTTTGCGAAATGGGGCATCAATTTTATGACATGTCACCCCCACTCGGTCGGGGGGCATGGATACATTATTGTAGCCGTAGATTACTTTACGAAATGGGCCGAGGCGATGCCGACATTTGATAACACTGGAAATACAACAGCATTATTCATTTTTAATCACATCATAACTCGTTTTGGTGTTCCTCAGGCTATCGTCACTGATCACAGTAGCCACTTTAGAAACTTCATGATGTCCAAACTCATTGAAAAGTTGGGTCTTCACCATGAAAACTCAACGCCCTATTACCCACAAGCCAACGACCAAGTCGAATCAATTAACAAAGTTCTCATAACTATGCTCCGACGAATGATAGGGATTCACAAAACAAGTTGGCACACAATGTTGTTTTCGGCATTGTGGGCTTACCGGACATCCGTCAAGTCCACTNGAGACAACGTCTCATCAAACTCGAACTTCCCGATCAGTTGCTGGTAGAGTGGTTCACAAAATCATTTCTGAACAACATCGGTCATGACATCGCCATGGGTGGAGTGGTCACAGAAGAGTAGGCCATAAGTCGTGTTGAATACCTTGACCTTGTTTACTCACAAATGGGTACCCTTTACGACTTACTACCTGATGCACCTCGTCCTTCCACTTCCGCCACTGCAACTACTCCAGCTGCTTCTCATGCAGCTGACGGTGTGATTGGAACTTTCCATGCCCAACCACATTCCGCCTCATGCACCACCCCCAAACCTACTTCGTCTAATGTTCAGAATGCTCCGTCTCCCGACCCCCCCACCGGCAAGACTTCTGAGGTAAATGCGGTTCAATCTACCCCAGCCGGTAAAAACAAATCCAAAAAGGGAAGGGGTAAGAATAAGGAGGACAAAAATACTTCTCAAGCAGAGTGAACCAAAACTCCACCTATTGACGATAGGGATAAGAAAAAACCTCGATACCCTTGTCTTATCTGTGGTGATGATCACTACACGAAGGATTTTCCACGATGCATCGAGGTCACTAAGTTCCTTCAAGGAGCCCTGAAACCACCTTCTCCGGCCGTTTTGTCCCAACCCTTCCCGTCTCAACAACATGCCCAATTGGTCATTCATGACCAACCCTCCCCTTCTACTATATCCTATGTATTGATGTGTACTGGTGATTCAAAGAAGAACGACATTGCACTCACCACTCGAGCCAAAGATTATTCCCCCTCTAAAGAGAAGGTTGATGACCCACCTCCTTCATTGGTACAACCCTCTCCCGCGACTCCACCTACCAATGGTCCTCTTCATCTCGAACGACCGAGCCTCGACATAGTTCTTTGACCCCCCCCAAAGGGCGTCATTCGAAAATCGGCTTTCAATCCTCATGCTATTGCTGCCCAGAACTACAACATTGTTGAAGATTTGGCCCAAGCACCTTCTGCGATGTCAGCCCTCGAAATCCTTCAAAGTTGTCCCACACAACGGAAGGCACTGTTGAAATCTATCGGTGGAATCGACCCGACAGACACAAATTTAATAATTTTTGACTTGGAAGATCACATTCCAAGGTTACCTCCTCAACTCGCATTCCAAATCCAAGTGACTTTCTCTGACAAAGACATTTGTTGAACCATTATCAACTAGGGTGACTCGACATGTGTCATGTCTCTTACTTGCTGGAAAGCCATTGGCTCTCCCTCTTTGACTGAATCCCAGAACACTCTCAAAGCCTTCAATGCCTCTAGTTTTAAGCCCTACGGTGTCCTTCCTTCATTGCCAATCATGCTAGAAGGCAAAATGGTCCAAGTCGAACTGGAATTCTTTGACGCCCCTCTTGATTACAATATTCTGCTTGGCCGCAGCTGGATCGATTCCATGCACGCAGTTGTGTCGACTCTTTTTCGTGTTGTACGTTTCCCGCATCAAGGGAAGGTAGTCACCGTCGACCAATTAGCCTTCTTTAACTCAGATACCCATACTGGCAACGTATCGTTCATCGCTAAAACCCCACCGAGTTATGAGAATGTCGGTGTAGGCCTTCTCAAAGACTCTTCGTTAATGGGTACTTTCCCCATTCCACCACCCGATGTTCCATGCTCGTCCGTTGCTTCAATCAACATGAACTCCACCTCGATTCACGAAACTCCTGCGTCTCACAACCCATGGATGGTACCTGACCCTGGAGATCATCTTCGTTACGACGACTAAATGCTGTTAAGTCTGGTCAAATTCACCTATCAGGCCATTCAATCGACAACCCCTTCTACCCCCTCTCTTGGTGAGTTATCTCCAGATCCTTTCCATGTCATTTTTCCCACAGATGAGATGATCATGTCTGTCATGGAAGACACCCCTTTGGATGATGGACATCATCGTTCCATCCTCTTCCTGGAGCAACATACCATCGAGAAATACCAACGGATCTCGACCTCGTCGACCGCTGTCGTCATCTCAACTGTTTCCGAGTCCACACATGATGTGTTTTCCGAAGGGAACTTAAGTAATATCTCACCCACTATTCCCCTCGACATATCCATCAAACCTGGAATTGTCGAAAATGTGCAATCGGAGCTTCATGTTCCCCTGACGAAATCATCACCTACACGTCCCTTTTCAAATAATTTCGTGACGTCTTCGCCTGGAGCTACAAAGAAATGCCGGGTATTGACCCTGACATTGTGATACATGAGATCAAGACATACCCCGATGCTAAACCCGTCCGGAAACACCTTCGTCTTGTTCACCCACGTAAAGCGACTGCTATCAAGCTCGAAGTCGAGAAACTTCTCAAAGCCAACTTTATTTACCCAGTGGCCCTCATTGACTGGGTTTCCAATCTTGTCCCGATCGACAAGAAACAAGGCACAGTCTGTGTATGCATTGATTATAGGAATATCAACAAAGCTTGTCCCAAAGACAACTTTCCTACCCCCTTCGTCGATCAGATTGTCGACGATTGCGCCAGAAATGAAATCTTCTCTCTAATGGATGGTTTCTCCGGATATAATCAAATCAACATTGTTCTCGAGGATCAACATAAGACTGCTTTTATTTGTCCTTGGGGCACTTTTGCCTATCAGAACCTCCCTTTCGGTCTCAAGAACGCTGGCGTAACTTTTCAACGCGCTATGTCTTATGCCTTCCATGATATCAAGCACATCGTGCAACCATATCTGGATGACTTACCCACTCATTCCACGCACCGAGTCGATCACCCAATCCACCTCCGAGCCATTTTCGTCTGATGTCGATTTTACCATATACGCTTGAATCCTCACAAGTGTGTTTTCTACGTAGAATCCGACCGACTTCTAGGATTTGCTTCAAAGGATCAGGGTAGATCCTTTAAAGGTTGAGGTGATCCTTAATCTCCCTCCTCCTTCTACACTTTGCTAGTTACAAATTTTGCACAGGAAAGCAAAATTTCTTCGTCATTTCATCCCGAACTACGCCGAGATAACTCGTGGATTTACGTGGCTCCTAAAAAAGGGGTCTGAGTTTCGTATGGGATACCATCGCAAACAAAGCCTTCGAAGATTTGAAGCTGTCCCTGACACGTGCTCCACTTCTCTTCCCCCCTAATTACAGTCACGATTATTTCCTCTACCTTGTAGCCTCAGATTACACCATTGGTATGGTTCTCGTCCAAGAGGATGATTCTAACGATGAACATGTTATCTATTACTTAAGACGAAGTCTAACGCCTACCGAAACCAAGTATTTACATGTCGAAAAATAGGCCTTGGCAGCCGTCCAAGCCGTTCAATGCTTCCGGCACTCTATCCTCTCTCGCAAGACTACAATGATTTCTAACTACAACCCTATGCAACACATTCTCACATGTCAATTGCTAGGGGGAAAATACTCCAAATGGATCATGATACTCCAGGAGTTTGACTTGGAATTCGAACGAGCCAAGTCCAAGAAGTCCTTAGTGTTTGCTGAGTTGATATGTGACTTTCCCTATTCTGAATTGGAAAATGTAGCAGCCGATTCATTACCTGATGAATCCCTTTTCCTCATTAGTTCTGATGATCTTTGGTATGGAAATATCATCATATATCTCCAAACCCAGACTTTCCATCCAAATTTGTCTAGTAATGATCGACGTCGAATACGCTACCAATCCCGTCAATATATTATCCTTGGGGATACTCTTTATCATCATGGGATTGACTTAGTTTTTAGACACTAACTCACATTCGTTGAAGCTGAGAAAGCCTTAAATGACTGCCATTCTGGAGCCTGTGGTGGTCATATGTCTGGGTATGCTACTGCCTAGAAGATCTTACAAGCAGGGTATTTTTGGCCTTCTTTATTTAATGACTGCATAATCGCCGTCCAAAAATGCTATGCTTGCCAGACCTATAATCATAAGATACAGTCACATCCTTCTCCTCTTCACCCTGTGGTCTCTGTTGGTCCCTTTGCGAAATGGGGCATCAATTTTATGACATGTCACCCCCACTCGGTCGGGGGGCATGGATACATTATTGTAGCCGTAGATTACTTTACGAAATGGGCCGAGGCGATGCCGACATTTGATAACACTGGAAATACAACAGCATTATTCATTTTTAATCACATCATAACTCGTTTTGGTGTTCCTCAGGCTATCGTCACTGATCACAGTAGCCACTTTAGAAACTTCATGATGTCCAAACTCATTGAAAAGTTGGGTCTTCACCATGAAAACTCAACGCCCTATTACCCACAAGCCAACGACCAAGTCGAATCAATTAACAAAGTTCTCATAACTATGCTCCGACGAATGATAGGGATTCACAAAACAAGTTGGCACACAATGTTGTTTTCGGCATTGTGGGCTTACCGGACATCCGTCAAGTCCACTNTGTAGCGAATTTTGAGAGCTGCTCGTGAATACTCTCCGCTAGGAAAGTACTATAGTCGAACTGAATGGTGGGCCTTTCCTTTGTAGAGAAAATGGACAGAAAACCCAATATAGGTTCATCCACCCATTTGTCTTAAAAATAACCAAGTAGAGAATAGAGCGATGAAATGACTTGGTTACCCTTTTCTGAGAACAGGGACGAAGGATATGGAGGATTTGACTTGGGGAGCTAAGCATCTGGTGGGAGGAAAAGTTTAAAAATCTGGGCTCTCTGAGGGAAAGATTGTTTCTGGTATAACTCTGTTATGATTTCAAGATTAAAAGGGGAGGCGTATTCAGTTCTGGGTATCTGCATCATTTGATCAATGGCCTTTGGTGTGATGAAGAAGAGAGTTTCTCCCGATGACAAGACTATGGTTCTCTAGTCGTGGAGGTAATGAGCCTGGAATTTGAGGGCAAATTCAGGGAAATGATGGACCTAGGGGAAAAGATATAGAGGAAGATTGGACTCCCAGAGCCCAATTTCATCGCTCTGATCTAAGAAAGTGTCTCTGAGCCATGACTACAAATCTGTGAAGTCAAATTCACACCTTGTATCTGATATTAGATGATCTTTATTGGCCAAGGGGATCCTGTCGAGGTCGATAGGAGGTGGGAGGAAAGGATTTTCCTCAGCTTCTGCTTTCTTGGATTTTGGTGCCGTCGCTATGCAAAGTACCTGCAATTCAAACAAAACATTAGTGGGAATGGTTGTGGTTTTGGGCTGCTGACTGAATCAAAGAGAGGGAAAGGAAAATATTTCTGATGTGGGGATAAGATGAGCAATGGGCGAATGAGGAGAAAGGTTAGTTTTGAGCAAATGGATACCCGTTGGGCACGAAGGGACATATCTGCAGGCTAACAGATAAGTTAGCCTGTAATAAATGGCCAAGGGGTCCTTTGGAGTGTGAGATGGCAAGTAAAAGACGAGAGACGAGTACAACTGGGTGACGTGGAGGGTGTTTGATTGGGGACTAGCAATGGCGAAGGGACCTGTGACGGGTGAGCAGGGGGAAAGGACTGATAGAGTTATGAGACGGGACCATTAGGAGAAGATAGTGGAAAATGATGTCACGAGACGACGGGGGTATGTCAGAAAAATGGTAAATGGTAAGTGGTAAGATGGTTTGCAGTAAGTGGTGGGAGTTTGGTGNATCCATTTGATCAGCCGAGTGCACATCTCTGGTGTGGAACTCGAACATTGCCCTTTTGTAATCAGTAATTTCCTTTAGATCGGGCACCTGTGCCTGCAGAAAATTCATGTGCATTCTACCCTTCTCTGTATCAAACGCAGACAACAGTCTGTGCTATGTCGTGGATGTCTGTTTCCAAAAATGAGCATAAGTACTGCTGGTCAGCGTCTGATTCCTCTTCTTGATCAGGTCATATTTCTCAAAAATACTCAACTTTGGTCCTCCTTTACTCGGCTGGTCGACTAGTGAAGTATCCGTTGGATTCTTGGACGAAATTGTATACATGATCTTCTTGCGGCTTGTGACAAGAGGTGACTGATCACATTTCATAGTCATAGTGGATTGGGTTTCCTTTTCGCCAGCTGTGTCAATTGTATGACTGGATTTTGGCCTTTTGGTATGTAATTGGAAAACCTCAGCTGAAACTTCGGTGACGGAAGGTGAAGTATCCTTCTTGGGTATTTTATCCTTTGGAGCCTATGGTGTGGTTGTTTGTGAGATAGTAACTGAAGGATCCAACTGTTCTATCTCTTCTAGAGTGTTCGGCTCCCACTCTGTTTGATTCACGAACCTTTCTATCTCAAGCTTGGGTATATGAACATATGGAACATTTTTATTCTTAACCTTCATCTCTGAAATTATCCTGCATGGATCATAGTGCCACAAGAAACTAGCTTCGTACTTCATTTCTTTCAAAAGTCTATCTGCCTCTTCCCTAACACCTCGGCTATTGCAGATAAAAGACCCTATTTTCTCTTTAATTATGAGCTGCTGTTTCTTCTTCAAAGACACAAAATGTATGTCATCTGAGTTTATCATTTGTCTTATGTAATCCAGGGAAAATATCCTCATGGGTAAATACCTGGGCAGTTTGTATGGAGCTACCTCACATCCATATACTCTGATCTCGGGGTGATTTTGGTAAATATACCAATCTCCAGTTTTTGCAAGGTCTGAGAGGTGTAAGATCCTCTGAATCTCCTCATTTATCCTTGGTTATGGTCTTCCACTGAGCATGCTCACCACTGGGTGGTAGAACAACTCAATGAACTATTTGAAACTAAACTCTGTGGAATTCTGTCTGAGTAGCGAAGTCCAATATGTTACCGCCCGCGAATTCCCGTTCTTGTCCATTTTCTGCATCGAGAAAAAGAACCTGTCCACTTGAAAGAAGATGAACATGTAAGCCAGTATGGAGGAATATTTGAACATGCTCTCTGTAGCGAATTTTGAGAGCTGCTCGTGAATACTCTCCGCTAGGAAAGTAATATAGTCGAACTGAATGGTGGGCCTTTCCTTTGTAGAGAAAATGGACAGAAAACCCAATATAGGTTCATCCACCCATTCGTCTGAAAAATAAGCAAGTAGAGAATAGAGCGATGAAATGACTTGGTTACCCTTTTCTGAGAACAGGGATGAAGGATATGGAGGATTTGACTTGGGGAGCTAAGCATCTGGTGGGAGGAAAAGTTTAAAAATCTGGGCTCTCTGAGGGAAAGATAGTTTCTGGTATAACTCTGTTATGATTTCAAGATTAAAAGGGGAGGTGTATTCAGTTTTGGGTATCTGCATCATTTGATCAATGGCCTTTGGTGTGATGAAGAAGAGAGTTTCTCCCGATGACAAGACTATGGTTCTCTAGTTGTGGAGGTAATGAGCCTGGAATTTGAGGGCAAATTCAGGGAAATGATGGACCTGGGGGAAAAGATATAGAGGAAGATTGGACTCCCAGAGCCCAATTTCATCGTTCTAATCTAATAAAGTGTCTCTGATCCATGACTACAAATCCGCAAAGTCAAATTCACACCTTGTATCTGATATTAGATGATCTTTATCGGCCAAGGGGATCCTGTCGAGGTCGATAGGAGGTGGGAGGAAAGGATTTTCCTCAGCTTCTTCTTTCTTGGATTTTGGTGCCATCGCTATGCAAAGTACCTGGAATTCAAACAAAACATTAGTGGGAATGGTTTTGGTTTTGGGATGCTGACTGAATCAAAGAGAGGGAAAGGAAAAATTTTCTGATGTGGGGATAATATGAGCAATGGGCGAATGAGGAGAAAGGTTAGTTTTGAGCAAATGGATACCCGTTGGGCACGAAGGGACAGATATGCAGGCTAACAGATAAGTTAGCCTATAATAAATGGCCAAGGGGTCCTTTGGAGTGTGAGATGGCAGGTAAAAGACAAGAGACGAGTACAACTGGGTGACGTGGAGGGTGTTTGATTGGGGACTAGCAATGACGAAGGGACCTGTGACGGGTGAGCAGGGGGAAAGGACTGATAGAGTTATGAGATGGGACCATTAGGAGAAGATAGTGGAAAATGATGTCACGAGACGACGGGGGTATGTCAGAAAAATGGTAAATGGTAAGTGGTAAGATGGTTTGCAGTAAGTGGTGGGAGTTTGGTGCAATAGATTCTTGCCATATTAATGGAGGGAACCTGCCTAGAAAGCCATTTCATTCCGGACACCCCTCGCCCCCCCATCGTGAAAAGAAGACCGGTCGGGGGGGTCCGAAAAATTCCATCATCCATCCATCGGTGTGCCTGCCGCTGGACCATAGATCTGAGCGCAACATTTAACAAAATTTTTGGACGCCCCCCCCCC
>JZKD02S0128139.1:0-24099 GCA_000966675.3 Picea glauca
TCTCTCTTTCACAGGTAACCAAGAATCTCACTATTGGGAAAGTGAAGGGAACTCACTGCTAGAAAAACTACCTGGAAATGAAACAATAACAAGTTTGTTGCTCCAATGCAATCCACGCACAAGAATTCACTCTTCAATCCTAACAATTTGGTTCTTCTACAAGCCTAACAACTTTGTTCTTTAGTCTTCAACAACTACCAAGATGTCCATCATTATTTCCTCCAAGTTCCAGCACTATGTTCTCCCTTGTTGTCCCAAAATTTGCAAGTAAAAATGACTCTCCATGAAAAACCGTGACTACCCCCTCTACCCATACAAATTTCCTCTCTTTCTTTCTTTCTTGAATTATAATCTTCCCCAGGTTGATTGTACCTAGCCCCATGCTCCCAATAACTATGGGATGTGACTTCTTACACCCACCCTCTTACATGTATTCAATGATTAGCTTTGGGAACACTCAATCAAAAATTAGAAGGTTCATATACCAATAGTAATTTTAGGAAGTGGGTTGAATTAATAGACATGGATAACTCCCCCATGGACCCCTCTCTTAGACATTATCTTAAACTCCCCTCTATCTTGTGGATTACTCAGCCTCCATCTCTGTCCATGTCCCCTAGCAGTTGGCATTACATTTTATTTATTAAATTCATATAACACAATTCACATATTACATCGTTTGGCCATAGCCACATATCATATCTACATTAATCATTAATTAAACTGGGTAGTATAGCAGGAATGTTACAAACATGGTCCATGAGTTTCTATGTTCCCTTTTGAGTTTTTTGTTATCACTTGCTAAGTGTAAAGACAATTTTGAACGTAAAAGGATTAGGTAGCAATGCTTGGCTACATAAGGACATTGTAAATCCATATCTTTTGATGGTTTATAATTAATTAATGTAAAGGCATAATCTTATATATTTGTTTAGTTCTAGGAAAATTGAAGTTTTTCTATAAGACATGGATGATATAGAAATTTGAACGAGGAAAAATCAAGGTGGCCTATTATGCAAGGAATATCTCATTTAACATAGTCTGGTACATTTGAATATAGTAAGTGTGTTATTTTTTTACATCTTATCACATGAACTTTTGAATCATGGAGAACATTAAAAATTACTTAGAATCCTTGAATTTTCTTGACACCTCAAGATTCATCATGTTCCCAACTTATGTTTCTTAAGAATGCATTGTCCTTCCAAAATATTAGAGAAGTTTTTTTATGTCTTTAATGATGCTTATATTGCAAAGCTTAAATTCTCAAACAACATGGTGACACACAAGAAACAATGGTTAAAAATAATGAGCCTTTCTTAATTTTAACATTTCTTCAATAAAGTGAAACAATTTGATACAAGTAGGTATGGTTTCCCAATAATAAAATAAATTACAAGGATAGCCCCACCATATCTGCAATGATAATCTAATACCTCACCAAAATTTGTCAGTTTTTGCCTAAAATTGAATTTCTTTCTCATGCTTCAAACAAATTTCAAGTCTAGTTTGACCTTCTTCCATTATTCCCATTACTAAGCCACAAGTCAAATCATGCACCTAAGTTATAGGTCTACTAAAGCCAAGAATTTCCTTGAATATAAAGTATCCTCATTAGATAATTTTAGTGAGAATATATTGGGTTTATCCATAAAAATAAATCAATTTTCTTTTGTAAAAACCCCAAGTCAACCGAGTTTACATCAAATCAAACCAATACCAAGTGTTATGTACCCGATCTCCCAGTGGATCAGTGGCCTGATGATCCTAAACCCATGATCTATAATCCCTAGTGTTGATAGATTCCCCAATCCCCGGTTATCCTAAACCCCTAGTCCCTCGTGTTAATATCATGCACCAATCCACAAGACAAATGCCAAGTCATAAGACGAGAAATCCCACGCAAGCACCCATGGTGGAGAGTGTCGTGCACAATGCATCAATAGAATTTGACAACACTCATAAATATAATCTTCAAAGTGTTCTTTTCTACAACGAATATGGGATAATCTTGAATTCAAACTAGATGGCATCCCTGCAAATTATCTATTGAGGTTGGATAATCGAATTTGGGCCATCACTTAGTGAAGCGAGAAAAAGCCCAGTGACTAATGTTTTGTGGATTCCATGCACTACCTTGCAATTGTTTTTACATCAAATCTTATCATTTAAGTATTTGGGTGAAGGTCAGTTTTCTTACCATAGTTGAGATAACATTTTTCTATCTTCTAGTGGGTGGATGAGTACAGATGAGTACATATATTGGTTAGACAATAGAGCATGATGTGGAACTTAACAACTAGGTTTTGAATCTTATCAATATGATTGTGGTGTCAACTTGTTTCTAGAATTAACGGTATTAAATTATGAAAGACGGTTAAAGGCATATTTGCAAAAGATCTTCGAGATAGAAAATGGATGACAACCAAAACCTATTTCTTAGGCGATATAGGACATCATATTAATCAAAGGTATCGATCTATCAAAAGAGGCCTTATTTACATTCCAATTTTAGAAAATAGTTGCTCAAATAAGGGCATGAAGGAAGCATTCGACGAGGATAAAGGAAGTAGATGAAGACTTCTTGCAGGGGGGTCAGAGGTTAGGATTTTGGCAGTAGGTAGATTAAGTTTCTCTATAATAAGATTGAGGGGATTTCTCTATAAATTGTTTCTCATTGAGGGAACCATTCATTGGATTCACCTCTTATTTATGTAGAGCCATGTTTTCCTTAATATTTTATTTGTTAAGCTTCTCATACTTTCATAATTTTTCTTTTCTCATCATATGGATGAAATTGCAAACAACAATTTGGTACGACCACCACTATTGTAAATAGATTAAAGATATTCCACAATGTAATATTGCAAACTACTTTCTGTATGCATTCAAATACAAGATAGTTTATGTCTCAAGTTTATCCTCTAGTATTTATGTTTTTGCATGAAGTATTTATGCTTTAACAAAATGTGGTGAAAGAATTTCATTAAGTGACTCTTTCCTCTACTTTCAAATCGTATTCAGAGGTTGTTTGCAGGTTACCTTTGCAAGTGTTATGTTCTTGAATTCATAGATTATGCTCAACTCATGCACTTGATTTTGTTTTGTTGGACTCATTGTTTAAATTCGCAACAAAACCACTTTTCTTCATCTCAACTTTGCAGTGACTTCCTTACTCATTGTCAAGGTCACGATTAATTGTTGTTCTTCTTTTCTTCCACCTATCATTACTAACTATTGTGCTTTGCTAAATGAGACTCCATGCCCAGTGGAAATGCCTTTGGTCTAAGAGATTTCCAATCTTTATTTCCAATATGTTGTCATTTTATCCTCAACTTTATTCTTTGGTCTGAGAGATTTACAATCTTTATTTCCAGTTTGTTGTCATTTTATCCTCAACCTTATTTATCCTTTTCTCTATCATTTAAATCTGGAATTTTGAGCTTAATGTTGTGGGTTGATGCTTAGTGATAGTAAGTAGTCATCTTTCTTGAATTTGATAAGGGAGCTCCCTCTAGCCCAAGAACCAACTTGAAGTCAAAAGTAGGTTTTGAGATGCCTTGGCATAGTTCCTAATCTCAAGGTTGCAACATAATCCATGTATATGAACTCGAAATATAGAATGAAACACCTCAGAAGTTTCTACACATTCAATCAAATAATGAAACCAATTTCATGTTATTTTCAAGAACATAGATGTATAGGCATGTAGATGATCCAACCCCAAGGTGTATTTATCTTATAGATATTAGCATAGTTTCTTAGTTTTTTTCCTAGATTATCATCTTGACCAATCAATAAAAATATGAAAATGGTGTGTGTGTGTGTGTGTGTGTGTGTGTGTGTGTTGCATTAGTTGACAAGAAACTAATGATTGAATTAATAAATTGTTATGCAAATGTAACTATCCATACCTTTGAACCATATAAATACTTGATGTAACCACTATAATCTTGGGAATTAAGGGAGTAATAAAGGACTATTCTATAGCAATTTCTATATATCTTTGTTTCACTATTACTTCCTTCTTTTCTCTCTATTGTGTATTTTCATGTATATCTCAATGCTCATGTCTTTGAGCAATTGGTAGATAGTTTTACATTCTTGTTTTATAATACATTAATTAACCCACAAAAACAATCCTCGTAATACATCAATCAACACATCTAATAAAATCCACGACCACTCAATTGATTAAATGTGATGTGCACATGGTGAATGCAATAAAAGAAAATGAACTCACTCATAAGAATGCAAGAAGAGAGATTGTTGCAAATGTATACATTGTGCACAATTCAGTACAAAATTCAGTAGATGTAGGTAAAGAGTTAAGTGGAGTTAGGTAAGGTGGTAGGTGAAGTTTTAGATAAGATTACAAATGTTTCCTAGGAGTTATAAATAGATATTACACATTATCCACTTTTTCACCAAAATAATTCTCATCAATTCCTCCCTACTTAGAGAAAATTGTCCCCAATTTCTATGGTAGGTGAGGAAAGTGTTACTCAAAATATGGTTGGGACAACCACTTCACTTGGTAGGTAATTAATATGCTTTTGCATCCAACCAAATAAGTGGTTATTTGCTTGCACTTGATAGTTCTGGTGTGGACATCAAATAGAGTATCATTAGTCAAAACAAGTTGACATCTAGAATAGTTGCTTCTAGATGGGTCATTAGAACTTCTTCCTCCAACTATGAAGGCATATAGAGATAAAGTTGATTGATATTGACTACATCTTGATTACCAATTTGGTTTTTGTTGAGGCCTCAACTAGCCCAAGTCTTTAGACTTGGAGACCCCCTATAAAATTTTAATGATTCTCTTCAAGTAGATGCCGCTCTCACTTGACTTTATTCTCTTATGATAAATTGATGATTATGTGTTGTAGGTTGAAATTGAATGGATGTATGCCTAACATTCATGTTTTTTAATGCAACGTGATAGTTTACCTCAATTTACTTCAAAAATCTATTTTCTCTTCAATACTTTGTTTTTCCATGTCCCTCGTTATCTTGGTCCTTGTTATTGCATCCCATGAAATGAAAGGACTCTAACTTGCTTTAAAATGCTTATGTAGCTCTATCATAAGTTCGATGACAAGTATTGACTATATCACTACGAATCTCATGAATAAACAAACATGCAATGGTGATGGGTATGGAAACAAAGTGCATTAACACAGGATGGTGATGCGTATGAAAACAAGTGCATTAACACATGAACACTACCGAGCATGTGTGCATGAGGTGAGTTGCGAAGAAGACATACCATAAACAAGAAAGAAGTGAATGTATCCCAATGATGTCAGGTTGCATTTAGCAACACAAATAAGAAATTCCAATGTGGAATGATCCCCACATTTGTACACCTAGATTGATGGATGCCAAGTTTCGATGAGGGCACATAAGGGGTTTTGTGCGCATGTGATGATAGGTGCCATTGTGAGATGAAAAGAATAATACCAATGAGTTTCAGAGCCGACTTGATAATGTCGTGCTACATCTAACATCCTAATACCATTCTAAGACTTAGCGCAAGGTTGCATTAGATGATTGAGTGATTTGGCACCTCAAAGGCCAAATTAAGTTTTCGATCTCTGGAAGAAGACACTAATGTGATTTCAGGGCCTACGAAGCTGTGCATAAAAGATTCCCTGTCAACAAGGCATTTTGATCTTTGTAGACTATGTAAGGTACGAAGCTAACAGAAAGGGGTGTCAAATCACTTGTTGGAATTACCTACAAGTCATCCATGCACTGCATAAAACAGTTCAATAATCCGAGGTAGTTCAAGAAATTTTGAGCTTTACTACGCTGAAAAGTCATGGGTTTTCAAAGAGGCCCGTTTTAATTCAATTCTATTTATCTGGCAGGCTCATTTTGAGGCGGATTTGATTCTGAGCTCATTTGAATGGTGTTATGATGTGTGTAAGGTGCCAACTACCAAGTTTCAGTTATCGATTTGAAGTATGGAAAACACAAGTGCGTGAGAGCCCTAGAGGCTTCCTGTGACTACTTATGGCCCAAGGAAGCTCTAGGAAGCTCTAAATTGAACAATAAGCCTTTCAATTTTGATCTATCAGCTATGTAGAAGCATGATCCACAACAAGAAAGTTTAGGGTGTGAGGTGGGCGAAATTTCCTATTCCTGGTAAAGGAAACGCAATTTACAGTTGAATTTTTTGAAATTGAAGATAAGGAAAAGCCTCTCAACTCTCAATTGTTGGGTTTGAAGGCCAACATGATTCTCAACTAATGACTGGGATTCCTTGGATACCTAAGTTAGTGATCTGGCCAAAAAAAGGGCCAATTGCTCACCTTAAGTGCCAGATTAGTTTCCAAAGTGAGTGATTAGGTTTTTCTTGCCTCAGAAATCAACACATTGCCTAAAGATGGCCAATTGCTTACCTCAAAGGGCATGGCCAATTGCTTACCTCAAAGGGCAGGTGGCCCCTGGGATCCAACGACTAGTTTTCTATCCTCTCATGCAGGTGATTTGTCTTTTTGCTTGACTTGGCTAGCTTTCTTGAGGTGTAACTCCTTCACCTTGCATGTGAATCGATTCACCTTCCTTAAATCTCAACGTTTTACCATTGTTGTGTTTTTCTTTCATTCAATCATTCAACTCCTCCTTCATTCTCTTGTTGTTCTCTTTCTCTTTGGCCATTAGAGTTGCAATATAGAAGTTGTATAGAGATTTAATGAGTTGCAAACAAGCCTTTTTCTCATGCCAAAGTGATGCACACTGCCTCCTGGGTTCATAGACAACACTGCCATCTTAAAGATCGTTTTAAAGATCGTTTTAGGCCCAATTAATGTGTGTTGCACTCTAGGATTTCACTTTTTAGCTTGCTTGGTTGCTAGATAGTTCACAGCAAAAAACGATTTGCAATCTTTGCAAGTGCTGGAGGGGAGTTTCAAGCAGTGTTGAGAATTATGCCCCAGAGATTTGACTGTTTTTTTAGTTTGGAGCTTTGTTGAAGTGAAGGGAATTCCTTGTCTGGCCTCCAGATAAGATGAGATTTGAATTTGTAACCTGCCTAACAGCACGAACGTCTTAACAGCACATTCACTGGCCACTAAACCACACCCCTGCGGGTTAAGAGAATTCAAATATTGGTAAAAGAAACAACTTGCATAAATTCCTCGTATTTTTTTAGCTTGAATCTTTGTTGTTTTTATTTGTTGATGCTCTATCTTTGTCAAACAATGAAGAGAAAATCTCATGCTGTCTTATGCTTCTTTATTTCATCTTTGATTGTTTGCATCAGACGATAAAAGAATGGATAAGATTTGGTATGGTAAAAAGGTTTATGGAATGTTTGCTTGAGTGAATTTATTGCCAGAATGATGTTGCCAATGAATGATTCTTGCTTGCTTTGAGTGAGTGGAATTTATGATCTTGCATCATATGACTTGCCTTTTTTCAATTTTTGTTGTAATTCATATTTTTGAGAAAGAAATGGTTAAGAACCAACCTCATTGATACAGTAAGAAAATAAGTAAGAAAATAAGAACCACCATTGCACCATTGGAGGATGTTGGGTTTCATTCAAAGAATAATTTTTCCTTCAAGGATTGAATCTCATGCTTTGTATGGCAAGAGCCAAATACTAAAATTTCTTCTATTTTCTCTCACCAATTGAAAGAATAGCTCAAAGATAAATATTATATTGGCTTACAAATTTTCTTTCCATAAAATAAAAAATAAAAAAGAGAAGAGCCAAATACTAAAATTTCTTGTATTTTCTCTCACCAATTGAAAGAATGGCTCAAGGATAAATATTATATTGGCTTACAAATTTCCGTTTCATAAAATAAAATAAAGAGGAGAAAAACAGTGAAGTGTTGAAATGTTCAAGCTTATATTGAGAAATTGGTTGTACTCTTGTTTGTTTCAATACTTTATTGATGGAGCTCGGCTTTTTTGGGTGCTTGAATATCCATGATCATGTATTTCGTAAGGTATTATTATGCTTTTCAAAGGAGCCATGAAATTTTGCTCCTTGTAATTAAGTAATTACACTCTGTTCGTTTCATGTTTTGATTTCAAACTTTTTTTTTTGAAATACTTCTTATATTTAAAAAAAAGATATTTATATCAAGAGAAAATAAAAGGTGGAAGGGTATTTACAATGATATTTTCATTTTTTTCTACAAAATTATAAGCACAACAATAAAATATGAATAGGTGACAAAGTCTAACATATTGGCATTTTTTATTAACAAAAAACTTTTTGTTAGTGGCTACATGTGTACCTCTTCTCTCCACAAAAGGAAAAAGGTAGACAAAGAGTTATCAAGGTCTTCCTTGGTAATAGATTTCATAATCTCAAGTGCAAGTGCAACAAAAATATTTGAAGACTCTCTTTACACTTGGTCAATGTTCCTTCCCTGGTTTTGACATATATTGTTCAAAACTCCCACCAAATGGGCAATGCCTAGTCTAGTACTATAGACCATAGCGTACATCATACTTCCAACAACATTTGCATAGGGAACATGAGACATGTCCTCTATTCTTCTTGTGTCTTAGGACCGATCTATAGATAATGTTACACATATAGGAATAAGGACCTAGACAATTTTAAATTCTTGCATATTAAACCTCTGCAATGTTATCTCAACATATTTCTTTTTATTTAACTAGAGTTTCCTACTTTCCCGATCACTTCTAATTTTCATGCCCAAAACAAAATTTGCACATCAATATATTTCATATCAAACTCATAAGACAATTGATTTTTTACATCCTCGATTATTTCCTTATTGTTTCCAATCAACAACATATCTTCAACATACAAGACCACATAAATAAAATGATCACCAACTAGCTTGGATTGCACAAAGTGATTAGCTTTGCTTCTTAAGAAACCAAGTCCCAATATATAAGTATCAAAATTTTGATACCATATTCTTGGAGATTGTTTTAATCCATACAAGTAATTCTTTAGCTTGCAAACTAGCTCCTTCTTTCCCTTCACTACAAAATCCAGTTATTTCACGTAGAATTCTTCTTCAAGATATCTATGAAAGAATGTTGTCGTCGCATCCATATGCTCTACTTCAAGATCCCCATGTAGGAATTTTTTCTTCATGTCCATATGCTCTACTCCAGTCCCTTTGCACTTCTCCACTTTACCTTCTGCATTCAACTTCTTCATAATCTTTCATTTGCTACTGATAGATTTTCTTCCAGTTGGAAACCCAACTAGATACCAAGCCTCATTTTTATCCAAGGCATCCATTTCTTCAACCATGGTATTCTTCTAGTCTTTACTATCCTTTGAATTAAATGCCTCCATGTGCTTCTGCCAATGCTCCACATTAATCCTCATGATGCCTTTTTACCTGTATTCTCTACATGATCATCTACCAAGTTGTCTATTGTTTCTCGCCACCCTTGCACCCAAGTATCAATACCACTCTCCCCGATGGATCTATACATTTGACATGGCCCCAAAACTCAGGGGAATTTACATGAATTACGAGAGGCTTATGATTACTAATAACCCACCCATGAATTCCTCAAAGGATAATTAAACGTTCCTCCATGTATCATATCTTCCAACATTCAAGAGATAGTTTGTAAAAGTTTTGGCTTTTCTCCTTTCTTCTTATTCTCTAGAGAGTAGTGATATTCTGATTTGCAACCAATGGAGTTACTTGGTTGTTTGACAATAAAGAATATGAAGACTTTTTTCCATCTTAGTAGACTTCATGACTAACTTCATTGGAGGCATGACTATGTTTAGCTTTCATATAGGATCAATAACTTAATTGCATGGTTGCATTGATCATTCAAATATGTTGATCAATCATGGCAGTTGTAATGTATTTCTAGAAAAAAATAGAAAAAAAAAGTCCAAGGCTTTAGGATAGGTCAATGAGTTCAACTCATCCCTTTTTTTAGCTCATAGGTAGGTTGATTTCTTGTGTCACGTTTTCCATTACCTAAGTTCCCTTAGGTCGGTAAGTTCAATTTTTTCCTTCTTCATTAAACTTTTAGGATTATTTCTTAGTTTTTCATTCTTGTTATGTTGATATTTTTTTAGGACATGGATTTTTAGGTCATTAAGGTTTGTTTTGGGACAATGTTTTTTCAAAGTCATTTAATCATGTCTTTGTTTTATGTTGATTCAAATAAAGTTTCCTCCTAGGACACTATTTGGTCTCAAGGATTTGTTAGTTATATTATGATATGTTTTCATAAAATTATTTGATATCAAGTAGCTTGGTTTTGGGTCCAAAGGAATTTATCTTTGATCCCTATGTTGTGTTGATCATAGTCTAAAGTTTGATTTAGAAGGGTCAAGTCTAATTTTAAAAGTCTATACTTTAGACTCATGTCCTATCTGTTACCTTATTTTTATTCTACATTTTTTTTTATGTGTTGGTTGGAAGGATTTTTTATTTCTTTCCTTCTAGTGGATCCTCCCCCATCAACTACAACAAACTTTCTCCAAGGGATGATTTAGACGATGAATACCTTGGAGTATCAAAGCCTTATTGGTGTCCTACCTCACATTCAACATAGATTTTCATTGGTAGTCAACCTCACATTCAACATAAATTTTCAGTCTAGGGTTATGACTAAATGATTACTTTCAATGTTCGACTTCAACACTTCCATTCACATTGATAGTATTGTACTCACACCTTAGGGGGGATTTCCATTATTGGTTGGTTACCTTGTTTCTATAAAGGATTTATGTTAGTGGATCATGACTAAATGGTTTCACCCATGGTCAACTTTGACTCATTACCTCATCACAAAGATTTGTACTTAAGGTCCATTGGTTCCAAGTTACAATTTTTGGGCATGTCTAGCTTCCTTTCAACTGATATTTGAATCTTATACATATGGAACCTTATACATAGGGAATTATTATGGTTCTTATTTACAAGTCTTATTTATCTAAAGTGTTTGTATTCTCACCATCCTACAAGGGGGTCCTTTCTGCAATTGAAGCTAGTGTTAGCACCCAAAATGGGTTTCTTCCAAAATCCATATTGGAATTCAATAACATGGTTTGTGGGTACATTACAACATGGTTTGGTTGGCTAGTCCATTATCTAGAATTGATGGTTTGTGACTGCTAGTCAAACTTGGCACATGGATTCAAGTATTTATTGCTAAATTGTTGAAGATTGAACAACTATTTTGGGCAGGTAGTTCATGGACAAGTACATTTAAAGGACATGTCACATTTACACTCTCAATTGGACATGTTTTCAATTGGAAGAACATGCCCCGTACTTGCATATTTATTTCAACATTTAAAGCATGTATGGTAGGTTAGAGACTCCTAAAGTGTTTGGTCAGATTACTTCCTTTCCACTTTCTTGATTTCAAGATTCACTTTCTTGGAAATTTTGTTTTTCTTGAAAGTCATCATTTTTTTAATCTAATCATATATTTGGTGTCTGCTTATGGAGATGGGCATATGGTTCGAATTTGAGGAAGATCATAGAAGTTTCTATTTTTAGAAAGATTATTTCTACAAAGTTTCTATTTTTAGAAATTTGGTTCAAATGGCAGGATAATTATATTTTTGGAAACCTGGTATGGAATTTATTCAAGGTTCATATTTTAGTAGATTCCAAGACCATGAAATTTGGTCAATTTCTAACATTATATTTTTAGTAGGTTGGTCATATTTTTTAGGACCCAATATGGAACACATCATTATTGTCAAATTTTAGGTCATTTCGATGAGTTTGATTTTCCAGGGTTTGGATCCATATTAAAAACTTAGTGGGATCCACATGAGATGAATTTGTGATATTTAGAAAATCCAAGGCACACAAGCCTTGAGGTTTTATTTTTACTTGGACATGGGGTACTCATGTGGAGGAAACTTCTTCACACCTTCTTGTGGATCTCCTTATTGCTATTATTGACCTAGATAAACCAATTGGGCATTTCCTCTAAAATTTTTACTTCACTTCACCGTAGTTTAATTTAGTTTATGGTGGGTCATTATTTGAGTACATTGTTAACTTGTAGAGGAGTTACTATATTTATAACCAAAGCACACTTCATTGGGAAACCTTCCTAAGCATATGTGAGAGTCTTATCCTCACTATTTATGGTTTGGATTGATGCACCTTCCTTGAAGGGGATTATGCCTTATTTAACATCTCCCACTTCTAGACCTATCCACCTTTCTATTTAGATCTAGTAATATGATATTTCAATATTACACCTATTTGTAATTGTTTCATTCCTTAAATTCATCACCTATTCTTTCCTAGAAATCACCCTCCTTACCTTTGACTTTCCTTTTCTACTTCATTCACAGAGTGCTTTTTTGGAGCTATTTTAGTTATATATAAGATTGTATGGCAAGTATTGGATATATACTTGGAAAATGAATTTTTTTAGGAATTATTTAACATATATTGAGTCTATCTTCAACACACCATCTATTTGGATCTTGGGCACATTCTCTTAGGCCTCTAAACTTTTTTTAAGATCAGTGGGTGTATATTGATTGGATTTATTCACTTTGAGTAATTTTGAAGTTATATTCAAGGTAATTGAGCCTATTATGATTGTGGTTTAGAGTTGTATCTTCATTTTGATCCATATATAATCTTACACTTTTTTTTCTATATATATCATGCAATGGGGAAGAAATCATTTTTTCTTCTTTCCTTCTTTGCTACGTATTCTCTTCTGTAGAGTTGTGATTGAAAGTCGGTAGTAGATTGTAAGTACTAGTTGAATGACTTTGCAATCATAATTGTGATTGTTTCTTGTCCTATGTGATGTGGAGAACTTGAAGCATATTTGGTTCCCTAAACTCTTTGAGAGTGATTGGTGTGTTGCTACTTGTCAAACAATTTGTTCTTCCCATAACCCTTGGCAACAATGGTCCATCGACTATTCTTTTTGTGACCATTACTTGTGTTCAAATTGTGTAAGGGACTCTATAGTAAGTAGACTCTTTGCTTGATTTTATTACATGTTTATAGGAAATCAAGTAGTAGGAATCAAATCTCTTACTTTTTCCATACTTCCTTTTATTTATTCACTTTTTTCGATTCCATATAAGGAAATGGTCAATTTACTTGGTTACTTTAATAATTTAAAGAAAACTTATTCAGTATTTTTCTCAATTTTGAAGCATTCTTAAGCATATAAAACATATAGATTAGTTGATTTTTTTTTCATTTTCTTTCACTTATTATTTAAAACCATAAAATGTAAATGGTTGGTTTTTGACATATAATGTAAAAGCCTCACTTTATTTGATATTTTTATGCATCTAATTTTCTATATGTTTTAACAATTTTAAAATGATTATTATTAAATAAGTATATTACCAGCGTTACTTTGGAATTGACATATTAAATCACTTAAGAAGACCCCTTGAAACATGTAGTAACTTAGAAGTGAGAGGAAATGATCAAATAACAATATTTTTTCCTTTGGTTATTCAAACTCCAATTACCTTTATTGAGAAAATAATTTCCAATTGATAAAAGAAACAATGCTACTTTCTCCCTACAACCATGGAAAAAAAGTGGAGATTTAGGGAATGTGGGTTAAACTTCCATCTTTACCTCTAGAGATGTTGTTGGACATTCAACAGATGTGGGTTAAATTTCCATCTTTACATCTAGATATGTGGTAGGAAATATCATTAAAGGTTATTTGGGATCTCCTAAGGAAATTTAATGTGGAGAAAAATGAACAGCATGATGAAATAAGTTACCTCGATGTCTCATATCTGTGTGAAAACAAATTTAGGGGATGTATTGCCCGATTTGTAGGATATTGAAGAGGGTCCATGGTCATATTGAAAATATATTAACTATATGAAGGTTTTGTTAATATTTTTGGTATGTCACCTTTACAGACACTTGAAGAGAGGTTGTCCTGAGAAATGCATTCTAGATGAAGATCTTGATGATGAACCAGAGGGTGATATGGAGGAGCCTCAAACTCCTTCCATAGACAAAAGACCTATGGAGGTAGGAATGTCTAGTTGTTTGCATAAAGGAAATGGAAAGATGTCAAGTATGGGTGTCAATGAAATTACTTCAATTATTGACAATCAAATTCATCAACACATAACAATGTCAACAAAAACTAGGCCTTCTCCCAATAGGAGGATGAGATTCAATCCCGTGTGGGAAGGTATAAATATTTCTGGCCACAAATTAGATGATTAGCTTTGGGAAAATAGATTTTAAGAACCTACTTATGTGGATGGTGTATAAAGAAAAATCAAAGGTGGTGTAGGCAAGAAATATGAAAAACGGAAACTAACTTTCTTGTTTTTATCAATGATAAGGGTTTTGGAGCTTCAGTTGAATTAGGTCAAGATGTAACTAGTTTGTTGTCTCGACATCCACAATGGAATCTTCCCCTCTTAAGGTCGAGGGATTTGATATCTCACAAAGGAATGGTAAGATATATATGGGTGATTTGGTTGTAGGGAAACATCAAAGGGCATTCGTTGATATACAACAAAATGTAACTAAAAGGTTAGAGGTATGATTGAATTATTATGGGAGAAATACATCACATTCCTTTAATGACTTCATTCCTAGAAATGTAGGAGATATAATCTTGGATTGGCAAAGAAACTAGATGGAGGAGGATATGTGGAAGGAGTGGAAAGGTGTCTAGATATTGTTACTCCAAAATCACCAAGAGAGGTTTTTCCTAGTAGATCATCCTTTTTAAATATGTCTCAACAATAGGTAGAGAGGCATATTCAGTTTGGATGTCAACAAATTATTCATGGGGCCCTTGGAGTGGGTAAGGCTTCTAGTGGGGTTAGAATATGATCAATGTATCCTTAAAAATTAAGGGTCTTAGTGAAACTCACAAAATGCACCTTGATGATATTAGTTAGGATTCACAACATGGATGTTATGTTCTCCCAAGAGACCCTGTTGCTAGAGGAGTCAACTAGGAGTATTTTTCTTTTGATGCTTCTAGGTTGGATTGATTGCAATGGGTAAGTTGTGGGGGATAACCATGAGGTGAAGCAATTCTCTCCTTTATCTCATTTCGATTTTACTTCCTTTAGTAGTGCATACGATGTTTCTCTCTCATGGGCTAGGTGAGTTCTTTACCCTTTGAACTTTTATGATCAAGTTTCTCTCATAGAAAGGAGTTATGGGAATGTTCTTTTTATTATATAGTTTGAAGAATCATGACGTGATTCTGGGAGGTCTCTTAAATTTCATTCTTTGAAAAGGGGATTCATGATGGATTGATCCTATAGAATGTTTTTTTCCATAAAATTGAGGATGCTAGGCTATGTGATTTGGAGCCTTTTGAATTAGTTCTTACTTGGCGAAACAACGTAATTGGAACAAAAGGAATCTCTAAACAGTTGGATAGGTTTTTTTCTCTTTGAATCATCGATTCCATCAATTGGAGAAGATAGAGGATAAACTAATTGGAGAAGTTTAATGATCATTGAATTTTAGAGGAGGAATTTGTAAATTTAGTAAATAAAGAACAAAAGAATTTTGATGATAGTAGGGAGGATTTTGTAATGTATCAATTCCATGAAAATTGTATGAGGATTAAAAATTCCACTTTAGAATAGTCAAAAAAGAAGTATAAAGATTCACAGATTTGGGAGAGGTTGAAGAACAAATTGCTCATATATATCCGTGAAATTATAGATGTACTTTTCAAAAAATGATCTTTTGATTCTTCATAGCCTAGAGGATACTAAGAGAAAATTATTAGCTTAAGAGGAGGCTAAGTGGAGATAAAAAAATATAGGCTATCTAGTGGCTTGCGGGGATGAAAAAATCCAAGTTTTTAAAGTATCACTCAATTGAGGAAGAGTGTGAACATTGCCTAGGAATTTCAAAGGGAAGATGGTGCAAGATCCTCCAAGTTTCAGGAAATAGTAGAGATATGAATCATCCACTTTAAGTATCTTTACAAGGAGCCACCAAGGGATAACATTGTTGAGATAGTCATATTATCTTCCTTTTTCCCTAGGTTTTTTTATGATGAGAAGAATGTGGGATTGATGAAGTCCAGAAAGAAGAATTGCAAGTTTTTATCTCTTCCCTCTAAAAATAAAAGAGGCCTAGGGCCTGGGCTAGATGAATGGATGATAGAGTTCTACTTTGGTTTTTATGTTATTTTGGAAGAAAACCTCCTTGATATTGTAGAAGAGTCTATAAAATCTTGGATTGGGTTGGGTGCTCTCAATTCAACATTTTTTAGCAATGATTTCAAAGAACTCTCCAAGCAATTTTGAGGAATTTAGGCCTATTTCACTTTGTAATACTATTTATAAGATAATTCTTAAAGTTATTTCCATGAGTTTGAAGTATATTTTATGCACTGTCACATATTAAGAACAATTTGGTTTTCTTAAGGGTAGATAGATCCATGGTTTATTAGGAATTTCCTGAGATTCAAGGTTTCATTCCATCAAAGTCAAGAAGATACCATCTTTCATCATCAAAATGGACCTTTCCAATGCATATGATAAAGTGAGATGTCTGTATCTCCATTTGATGTTGATTCATGTTGTGTTTAATCCGGGTTTTTTTAATTGTATTAAAGGATGCATGAACTCAATGTCATTATCTTTGCTTATGTGTGGGTTTGCCTCATCTTTCTTCTCACCCAAAAGGGGTCTTAGATAGGGATGCTCACTATCCCATTTTCAATTTCTATTGGTGGTTGGAGGTTGATTATTTACTTGGTTCATTTGAGGGACTCTTGAGGTTTAAAGGGTATGGTGAGAATCTAATTTTGACCCACATGTCCTTTGCGGGTCATGCATTATTATCTGGGAATGTATCAATGAGGGATGAAAACCTCATTGGTGTACTAGAGGTGTACTAGCCTCATTGGGAAGTTGTGGTGGTAAACTAACCCTCTAAGTCTCTACATGAATTTGTTGAAGCCCAAAGTGTATTTCAGGAGAAAAACATTGAAAACACCCTTTTAGGGCTCTCAAGGGAAAAGAATGGGGATGGAAACTTGGGTACTTCTTAGATCCCTAAACTCAAAAAATTGCATGTTTAGGTTTATTAATTAGTCGAGTCAGTGGAGTTGTTCTCCTTAAGGCTACTAGTCCTCCAATAATACGTCTGGGTTAATTTTATGATGTGCCTTATTTTAGTGGTTGATTCCAATTAAAATATATATTAGTATGCAAATATGATCCTAATCATTGATGCAAGGATACACTAAATGCAAATCTAAGCTAATAGATTTTAAAACAACTATTGATATAAGGTCAAATTCTACATGAATATCAATTAGAAAGAGAAAAAAATTAAACCATAAGATGTTGTCCAAAGAATAAATTAACTACTAGGATATAAATGAATGAGAAATGAGTTCCAAAAGACCATAAAATTACAAATTAAACACATTAATAATAGATAAGAAAATATATAACAACTAATACAAAATGAGGTAAACTATGCATAAATACATCAGTCAAATCAATAGATAAAAGTAATGAACTACTCATACAACTGAAATAAAATAATTTACAAGAGAGTGATGGATGCAAGATATCCCAAGAATTTATTTAATTATAAAAAGTTCTCTATATATCCAAATAAACCCCAATAGTCCTAGCAACTGGTTCAACTTTATGTAAACAAGATGTTTTTGAAACTAGATTGTTGTTCACAAGAAATTAAAATTGAAGTCGGGTGAAGCCCCAGACAACATGAAGCCTTTGCCAACTTCACATTCAAATTGTCTAAAGGGTATCTATAGTCATGACAATATTATTCATATGTAAAATTGTAGGAAAATACATTCATGAAGCAAATAAATTCATGTTACCTCCTAAGTGAAGTACATCATCTTTCACCCTTAATTCTAGACCTTAAGTTGTAGCCACCTTACCATTGTTAGCACTGTCAAGCTATGAAAGCGATAAGAGAATGAAAAATCAAATGACAAAAGAATGACAAAAGCTATACATGTGCTCTCTTTCTCCCCCCACTTTGAGACAAGTTCTTCTCCTCTTTTATAGAAGGTTGAGCGGCAATTGAACAATCACTTATGTGTTTTAGTTTTCCTCCAAAAAAATAATTTCTACATTATTTTAATTTTCAAATTTAGAAAATAGGAACTTGAAAAGACAAAAGGTCAAACTTCTGGGTCCCTAGGTTGACTAAGGTCTAGACTCACTACTATGCACTTTTTCCCCAAGTATATAGTTTAATCAATATTATTCTAATTAGCCTATTAATTTCACTTACAAACATAACATAAATAAAATCATGGAATCCATAATGGTATGTGTGTGTGTGTGTGTGTTTGTGTTTAACTATCAAATGTTGTCCAATTCCATTGGCTCTCCATATATGTATCCATGAGTAGCACAGTCTTGAGCCAAAATTGTAGAAGGATGATCAAGCTACACTGTATAACTATAAAACATATAGGCTACTACTATATGTAAACTAAACATATCACAAGCATACATATCCTAGCTACAACACTTCATAGGGCATAGATCTCTTGTGATCAATTTATCCATACAAAGATTTGTGAATATGTACTATAGTTCCATCCTTTATCAAGATTGGAATCAACTCTAGAAGTGTATCCAATGATTTGATGGTGGGGTGTCCCTCAACAACTGGTAGGACCAATATTCCATGCATTTTTTTAAAGAAAAACTGGTATGAAGTGACCACCATATATAACTTATCATTCAACACAACATGCATGAAAAAATTAAATATTTAGGTAACCTCGTGAATAGCTAGAGCACTAATTAACAAGCAAACTCAATCATTTATATCTACCTTCCAAACACTTGTAGAGTTCACAAAACGTTTACAACGAAGAGGGGTATTCTTTACTTAATTCTGCATACATCAACCTCAAGTAAGTCAATAAAATCAACATGTAGATTTGTATGATCATAGAAATATGCATGTATGAATATGGATTAATGTTTATATGAAAATCACATGTGCAGGTGATATCCATGCGCTAAATAAGCTCATATATTGGGCTACAAATTAACCACTTCCAATATATTGAATAACTTTATGTGATTGTAACATTATGATATAGGTAAATCAACAATTTGTAGCATATGCCAAATTAAACACAAAGTTGATGCTAGCCATTCCCATGAATCAAACACCATAAATGCACTACATAAGTGACATCAGAAAATAAGGAACATATATTGCTATTCAAATGTATATTCCCAACCATCTACAAGAACTACATGATATTAACAACCTCAAATCACATATGAAGTTTCTCTCGTCATCCTTAGCACAAGTAATCTCTACGGGAAAGAAAGGATCAAAATCCATCAGGAATGCTAGCACTTCAAACACCCAAAGAGGCAAAGTCTTCCATGATAACCCACAACCATGCATGCAATATTGATAGTAGTTGAATGCATCCTTGTTATCACAATAATCATCTATAAATCCCCATCACAAGCTAGCTAGAAATGGTCTAAACTAGGGGGATTTAATACCAAGACAAATTAATCCAAGGAAAGTCGAAATGGAATTTCTTTGGACTATTTTGGGTGTATCCTAAAGAGACAAAATATGAGAATCAAACCCCTAGATATCCTAACAAATAGAGGTGGGAATAAAAATGATTTAAGGGGATAAACAATAATATTGACAAATTGTATTACCACAAAGACACATGAGGAAAATTGGCTTCCATATCATAAGAAAAAGGACATGTTGGATGTGGTCTCATCCTCTTATAGGGCATAATGATAGGCTAGTTGTGGGCATCCTTAGTCAACAATGATTGGATTATGGACGATGGAGGGAATAATTCAAATGAAAAAGGGGAAAATGACATAGGTGATGGAGGATGTGGACAAAATCATGATTTCAAGCATGCCCATGTGGTCCCAATACTATCATTCCAACAATGCACATGAAGGAAAATAATTGTTTTAAAGGGTTGTAGGTTACCTCAATTGGGTTTCCCTTTGAATTTGATGATTGAAGTTTGTCCATGGCATCCTTCCTCGCCCTTCGTTTTTCCTTTTGATCCATCAAATCCCTTAGCCAAATCTAATCACTTTAGATAGTGACCACAAAAAATTCACAATCAAACAAGATGTCAAAGCATGGATTTATTTCAACCACAAATCCTGGCTTGAACATATAGTTTGGAATTTTCACTTCTCATCACCAAAATCTTACTTGAAATTGGACAATTAAAATGGGTGTTATTACATGCAAGGGAATATGGGTGTTACAATCTATAGAACCACGGAATCAACATATTACAAGACACAAAACATCATTGTGAACCATGTCATGAAATGAATGGAGGAAAAAAGATTCAATGGTTTGGCCCTTTTGTCATTTTGTACCTTGGATCGCAATCAACGACCATGATTTTATTTAAAAATTTGAGCAACCAAACTCACTTTGTTAATGTTCAAACATTGCATATCTGCCAAACTTATGTCATTGCAATGCATTAATTGGATGTTGCAAGTTTGGATAGTGGTGCTTTTCATGTCAAATGACCACCAAAGCATCCTTTTGCAAATGGAAAGTATATCATGTATGTATGAGAATGAGTGCTTAAGACCTAAACTCTTATTCAACATACAACTACACCAATCATTTTACAAATAGTCAACCATCACTAGGCCAACATATGGAATCATATGAAAAAGCATTGGACAATTGCAACTTGAGGTAGTACCATGATTATGCCTCATCATCATGAAGAAAAACATATACTACAACCAATTATTTTCACATTCTTCCATGGACTACGAACCAATTACAATCAGACAAATATATGCCATCCATAAGTAGCTATCAATCAATATGGATACAAACATAAATATCTACAAATGCTTATCTTATTATGATAGCATGCATTAATAAAGTCCAACGACTTTAAGGGATACTAAGAGGATACCTTACAACCTAACAAGTTATCTAGTTTAGATGATTCTAACCTGAGATGCTATTGCATATTTAGTATTTCAAGGTATCTTGAAATTTTCATAGGTATCCTTCTCTACATTGGAAAAATTTGTAATCATATGCATGTTGATCATTTTGGATATCAACGAAAGCGACTGCGGTGTACTAGAACTCCATCGCTTACATTCCAAAATCTATCCTTCACAATATTTGAAGAAAGTGATTTAGTTTTTTGTGGACAAGGAAGAGAGAAAACAGGGGATTCCTTTGGTAAAATGGTAGTGAATTGAAAAGGATAATGCTTTGGGGGAAATGGGTCCTTTTTTGACTAGCACTCGACGTGGTATATATTTCTAGATCCTTCCCAAAGTGGTAGAAGGTGATTGTGTAGAAATATCTAGACCCCATTTCTATTAAATATTGGATTATATGTCATTCTAAAATACACACATGCATTTATTACATGGAAGGCTTTGGTAAAATGTTATGAAATTATTGGACGAAAACTTAGATTAGAATATTGGAGATGGAATAAGTGTTCAAATAGGAGTGAATCCTTGGATAGGTAGTGATGGCTCTCACGATTTACTTGAATAACTTATATAATTTATTCAATAGCAAAGAATGCTAACTTTGGTTGATGCATCTTCACCAACTCACAACTCCCTTTGGCATGAAGGTTGGTAGTTGATAGAAGATTTAGAGTTGGAAGGGAGTTGAGGTGTAGAGGAATGGAGAAAGTTCACTCAAATATTGGAAACTTGTTCTATCAAGCTGAGAGTTAGTCAAGAACCATTATTTTTTTTATCTCAATCCAATAATGTGTGACTATACTGGTAGATAGGGATACTTGGCCATGATTTTAGAAGGGGGAATGAGGAGATCAACAATTTGTGAAAAAATTGCAGAAGATAATATTCCCCCCCTAAACTCTAGGATTTTTACGTGGCTTTCCATTGAAAATAAAGTTTTGTCTTGGGTTGTCCTCCGAAAACATGCATGGAAAGGTCCAATATTTTGTCTCCTAAGCCAAAACCATTGTGAAACTATTAAAAACATATTCATGGACTTACATTACTCTTTAAAGGCATATGATGCAGTGGTAAACATGATGGGGAATAGGGGTTTGGATTGTAGATAATTTGGAGGGGCCTTTGTTGGCTTATTTCTTCTACGCATTGTCTGAGTTTGTTGACCCAGGGTTCATGTCTATTTGGGTTTCCAACAAAGCCTCTAAAACTATCGTCCCTCCTGGTAAACCAGAAGGCAACACAAAGCACAGAATGCGCTGCACAGTCTCACCCGAGATAGATTTAATGGGTGGTTGTAAGAATCAGGTGTTTACAGCCTAGGATTGACTGTGAGATAAGAGACCTAAGTATTAAACCATTATTATAACTGTAACTGCAATATCCCGTCATTTACGCATATGTAGGAAATATAACAACTTATTCATTCAGCCTAACAAAAAACTACTAAAATAATGATAAAGATATGCATGCATTCATCACACAACATAGATGTTACCATGGTTCACCCCCTCCTGGGCTACGTCCACAAAGATTTGGCTCTCAGCTCTTTTATTATGGTATTCCCGCATCTACAGCGTCGTGCACTTACAACTCTTCTCAGTCGGGTAAGATCTATATGAGGCAGACTAGATCACATCAGGCTCCACATCCTGCAATCTCACCCTCGAGATCTACCCTCCCTCGTCTCCTCTAGCTCAATAGTCCTCTAGCCCACCATCTTATAAAAAATATATCATTCAGCAAAAAATTACATATCAATTCGCTACAATAGAGCTTCTTACAATACCGACTTATCTCTATAACCTTTGAACAATAATAAAAACCCCAAACAATAACAACAACCCCCTATGATACCTAAGTATCAATATTTATACATTTTCGGTTCTTCAGCCATTACAATACCTTACCAAAACCCTAACCCTAGCATCATTAGGTCTTCTTCTGCATGCGCGTGTGTTGTTCCTCGTTCCAGCTGTATCTTTCCTCATGCATGCTTTCTTTCCCAAAATTGCCTTGCTTTTCTGCCTCGGCCTTTCGCCTGCCTCCAATAGGCCCCCAACACTAACAGGTGGCTCGTCCCATGCCACCTAACCTTTGTGTGCTCCCTCGATCTCCTTGGTGATCACCTGGAACTTTTCTTGAAGCTCTATTGCCTGTGTATGTGCCTGCGCAGTCTTCTCCTTGAGTCTATGCTATACGTACCTTGGCTTCCTCTACTTGTGTCGGGACTTTTGCTACTCGTTCTTGCAACGGTTCCATTTGAGCCTTCCACTTCTATTTCCGGGTTTGCCCAGTGGTGAGCTCTTCCTGCAATTTCTTCATGTTCTGCATCCCTTTGACGCATTATGTGATTGGCATTGTCTTCTGCCTCTACTTGAGTTCTTGGATCTCTACGTTGATCCTTTCTTCTTCCTTGTCCTACTTTTGGACCTGTTGATCCTCCTCTAGTCTATTCCAAAGTTGCGTTTCTTTATCAAACAATTCAGTTGTTGTGCTGACTTGTTGTTCTATCTCCTGTAGTTGCGTTGTTGCTTCCTACTTCCTTTGATCCTTCACTGTTAGTGGAGTGGTTGATGTGAGTTGTTCTCGGCGATTATTTATCTCCTTCTGATATTGATCGATTGTCTATGCAATCCGATAAATCTTTTCTGTTGCTGTGATTTTATCTCTTTGCGTGGCCTGTGGAATCTTTTTGTAAGTTCCTACCACTTTCTGATCCAATCCTTTTATGCTCTCCCTTTTCTCCTGGGTCTCAGATTTAGCCTGCTCATAGACTATTTCCGGCGTGTCCCGCTTCTCTGTTGCTTCCTGCAATTCAACTAAGTCTTTGTGTGCGCGAGACTGTACCTCGTGGTTTATGCTAACCTAAAACTTGTGGAGTGCCTTGGTTGGAATCTGTGTCAACACCAGTTGGATTTGGCTCAAGTATTTCAAGGGTGTCTTCCCCACAATATCATCCATTCGCAACATACTTGGTGTGATATGGAATTTTGCATTTTGGTGTGGTAATGAGTGGACTGGATATCATTTTTCTAGTTGTCGAATCCGGTTCGTTGCATGGTTATCCTTCAACCTTAGTATCCACTCCTGCAATAAGTGTGGAAAATCGCAGAAAAAGACTTCATGAAAATCAATAAACATGTATTTCTCAA
>JZKD02S0128183.1:0-10946 GCA_000966675.3 Picea glauca
CGAATTTGTTTCATACCCTACACACAAAGTTGGGTATCAAAGATTCAGAGAAACATTTGGTGTTAAAGTACCGCAGTTGTCTGCACAGATACATTTAGGAGGAAATGGAGTTCCTCGACATCTCCTCGCTTGATGTGGCATACCGATATGCTACCAAGATTGAGCATAAGTTCAAACAGAAGAAGCGAGACTTTGGGTCTGTGAATCAAAAGAAAGGGAAAGGTACCCCCAAACCGCAGAACAAAGGACCAAGCCAAGGCGGGGCAACCCAAGACAACCCGCCAAAGCCACAAGAAAAGAACAACACCACAAATTCAAAAAAGGACACGGGGAAGTGGTGTGAGTTCCATAAGAGCTCCACTCACAACACAAGTGAGTGTCGGGCCAAGCAGTCACTAGTAGACGAGTTGAAGGCTTCTGAATCGGATGCATGCTCTGACTCTGAATTAGAACCTGACAAGGGGAATGACAGGGGGAAGCAGATTATTGATGTGGATCCCAATGCCACTGTTTCCACCACGAAGATCCAGAAGGAGGAACCAGAAGATCCAGAGGAGGCGGAGCGTCTCTTCCATTCCAAGATGTGGGTAAAGGGTTCCCTGTTGCAGTTCATTATCGACAGCGGGAGCCAGAAGAACCTCATCTCGGTAGAGGTCGTGAAGTGGTTGGGCTTGCCGACCACAACACACCCACAACCATACACCATCGGGTGGTTGCACCAAGGAAGGGACCTTCGCATCAGCCAACAATGTTTCCTTCCCTATAGCATCAAGCCCTTCACGGATGAGGTATTATGTGACATTGCTCCTCTTGATGTTTCTAATTTATTATTAGGCCAATCGTACTTGTGGAAGCGACATGCTATGTATGAGTCCAGGCCTCATGTCGTTATTATCACTTTGGGCAATAAGCTGTACAGGATACCGAAGATAGCACCGCCTACCACCATCTCTTTGGTTACTGCAAAAAAATGTAGTAAGCTCATTTCCAAAACCAGGAAATTTGTTTTTCTGATGATCCGCCCTCAGGGAAAGAGGAAGACTGTGGCCATGACCTCCATACAGGGCCCTACTACACGAAAACAACAAATGGATAAGGTCGTGGAGGAGTACGAGGACATATTCACCTCCCTTGTAGGGGTTCCCCTACACTGCCAGATCAAGCACCCCATTGATCTGACCCCAAGTGCACCACTTCCCAATGGACCCATTTATCGACGCTATGTTCTAGAGAATGATGAAATCAAGAGGTAGATTTAGGAGTTGTTGCAAAAAGGTCACATCCGACTGAGTTCATCACCCTGTGGGAGCCCGATCGTGTTGGTGCAGAAGAAGGATGGGACTTGGAGACTTTGTATTGACTATCAGGCACTGAAAAAGATCACTGTCCGGAATAGGTACCCGATCCCATGGATTGATGACCTTCTGGACCAACTCAAGGGGGCGAAATATTTCAGCAAGATCGACTTGAAGTCTGGGTATCACCAGGTACCAATCGAACCATCTGATGTGTGGAAGACTGCCTTCAAATCCAAGGAAGGCCTTTTCGAATGGTTGGTCATGTCTTTCGGGTTGATGAATGCCCCTGCAACCTTCATGAGGCTAATGGATGACATCCTGCGGCCATTCACCAACTCATTTGTAGTGGTGTACTTGGAAGACATTCTGATCTTCAACCAGACTTGGGAAGAGCACCTCCACCACATCCGACAGGTCCTCCAAACACTGCGACAACATAAGTTGTGTGCCAATTTGGAGAAATGCACTTTTTGCATGACCCAGGTTTAGTATCTGGGATACATTATTGATGAGCAGGGGGTACATGTGGATCCAACAAAGATCCAATTCATTCGGGATTGGTCAGCACCAACCACCCTAACAAAGCTCCGCAACTTTTTAGGTCTTGCGAATTTCTACTGCAGGTTTGTGTTGGGATTCTCTCATATCACTTGGCCCTTGAGTCAAGTCACCAAGGGAGGAGCTAAAGAAAAATACTTTTGGTCTGAATCTCAACAGAAGGCATTTGGGGAGTTGAAGCATCACCTCTGCTATGCACCAGTGTTCACATTACCAGACTTGCAACAACCATTTGAGATTGAAACAGATGCCTCTGACTATGCTATTGGGGCAGTCCTTACTCAACATGGGCATCCAATGGCATATCATAGTGAGACACTTTCCGACACAGTCTGGAAGTATCCCACTTATGACAAAGAAATGTATTCCATTGTGCAAGCTTGTCGGCAATGGAAGCATTACATTTTGGGAAAGGAAACGGTCATCCACACAGACCATCGACCCTTGCAGTTCATACAGACACAAGGGAAGTTGCAGCACGATCGCCATCAGAAGTGGTCCACATACCCGCAACAGTTTCATTTGAACATTAAATACAAGAAAGGAAGCACCAATAATGTTGCAGACTGCCTTAGTCGACCACCCATCGTGGTGCTAACCACTGTGCTCAACTCTTGTGGGCATGAGACTTCCGCTTGGCCGCTTCTCTACACAAGTGATCCAGAATTTGACCACACGTACAATACACTCTTGGAGGGTAAGGAAGTTCCCAATTTTCACCTCCAAGATTCCCTGCTTTGTCACCTTGGACACCTTTCTGTTCCTTCAAGCGAGCATGCCAAGATGATTTGGGAGGCGCACTACAGTCAGGTCACTGGGCATTTCGGGGTCGAGAAAACTGTGGCAGTACTGGTGACAAGATGTCGGGAAGTACATCAAGTCCTACACTACTTGCGCCATTTCCAAACCAACCATCAAGAAGCAAGGCCTCCATACTCTGCTTCCTACCCCCACTTGACCTTGGGAATCCATATCTATGGATTACATGTCATGCCTTCCTTCTACTGAGCATGGCAATGACTATGTTTTTGTGGTCGTCGACCGATTCTCGAAGATGTCCATTATGATGGCCTGTAAGAAGAATATCACAGCAAAAGCCACTGCTAAACTCTTCTTTGAACGAGTGTGGGTACACTTTGGGATCCCACAGTCTATCATCTCATATCAGGACAGCAGGTTCCTCAGTACATTTTGGTCCAGCCTCTAGTCGATGCTAGACACCAAGCTCACCAAGTCCACAACTTTCCATCTGCAAACTGATGGCCAAACAGATGTCGCCAATCGGATATTTGTACACATTCTATGCATGTACAATTCAAAGCATCCACGCACATGGGATGAGAGCCTCCCCTATGTACAACACAACTACAATGGGGCTTTCCATATCTCAACCAGCCACAACCCCTTTCAAGTGGGCTTGGGATTCCAGCCACTATGTCCCATTGACATAGCCATGCCATTTGGGGCTACTCAGGAAGATTCAGCTCATGTCCAGTCTGAGGCTGACAAGGAAAACAAATTCATTGAGCACATTCAACACATCTGCCAATAGGTTCATGACATCTTGGACAGAGCCAATGCTAAGTACAAGCAGCGACATGATCCAACAACTTCTAGGTGGGTGACAAAGTGTGGCTACATTTGCAAAAGGAGCACCTCGCTGGACCCCACCGCAAGCTTCATCCACTCCAATATGGACCATACACCCTCACCAAGGTTGTAGGGGACAATGCCTTTGAGCTCAACATTCCACCATTCCTTGGTCTGCACCCAGTGTTCAATGTGGACCGCCTTTGACCCTACTTTCCACCTCTACTAGACACATCCGACATGGAAGAACAAATCACACCAACAGAGTTAAATCCAAACTTCATGGAACTGATCAAATCATGGACACATAGATCAAGCACACCCGAAAACAAAGGATACCGCTATATCGAGTTGTCAAAGTAGGCCAACTCCTTCACCAAGGCAAGTGGCTCATCAGGGACCAAGTTCAACAAAAGTTTCATCATCTCATGGAGGAACTCAACGCAATGGGGACCATTGCTTATTAAGGGGGGAGGAATGATCCAGGTGGATATCGGTGGCCACCCACCTATTCCACTTGGACCCCCACCATTTCTTCTTTCATTTTTTCAGTTTCCGCACAATTTACTATTTTTAGCAGTTTTTCGGGTCCTGAATTTCCGGAGCCGTTTTGAGGCCTTAAACGACATTTTTTAGGAAAATAGGGAGCAACATGGATCATAGATCAATGTTTCTCACCCAAAATTTGTATTCCTCGAATAGATCTTTCTAACAAGGTATGGAACACATCAAATGGAGATCGTATGCCAAAGTTACGTCCCGGGGAAGTTGATGTACCAACTTACCCAAACGGGGCCCATAGTCTTGGAGTTTCATCTCCTAGGGTTAGGTCTTTGGATGTTTATGGTTTTCCATTGTTTCTCAATAATAATAGGCCTTCGAGCCTCATTGTAACATAGTTCAGAGGCCAGTAGCCGCCACATCTCTTCCCAGAGATAAGCTACCAGCGCCCTAGCTAGTTTATTTTCATTCTGTCTATAAGCATATTTCAATCATTTGTTATTAATGAAATGAAGTCTTATTTCCGCTGCATCTCTACGTTTATGTGTATTTTTGTATTTCATTGTGTTCCTACATAAATCCGGATCACCCTAAGTAGTCCCACCTAGTGCTATTTCCTTGATCTCTGGCAAGCAATGCAGGAAGGTCATTTCTCATACCAGGAAGTTTGTCTTCTTCATGATTCACTCTCAGAGTGAGCGAAAGGTTGCCACCACATCCATGGACTTCACGACTGAACTCTCCATGCAAAAAAATCAAGTGGAAAAGGTCGTGGAAGAATACAAAGACATCTTCTCATCACCTACTAGGGTACCTCTACAATGTCAGGTCAAGTATCCCATCGATTTGACCCCCAGCACACTGCTACCCAATGGGCCAGTCTATCGTCACTCTCTTCTAGAAAATGAGGAGATCATGCATTAGATCCAAGAAATGCTCCACAAGGGGAACATCTGACCCATCTCATCACCTTGTGAAAGCCCAATCATGCTGGTGCAGAAGAAAGACGGGACCTAACGACTCTGCATTGATTACCGATCCTTAAATAAAATCACAATTAGGAACTGATACCCGATTCCCCGATTCGACGATCTCCTTGATCAACTCAAGGGGGCCAAACACTTCAATAAGATTGATCTGAAGTCTGGATACCATCAGGTCCCAATAGAATAGACATGTATGGAAAACTGCCTTCAAGTCAAAAGAAGGTCTTTTTGAATGGCTAGTCATGCCCTTTGGTTTGACAGATGCCCCAACAACTTTCATGAGGATGATGGACGATGTCTTGCAGCCTTTCACTAATTCATTTTTGGTGGTGTATCTAGATGAAATCCTCATCTACAACAAGACTTGGGAAAAACACTTGGAACACATTCAACAGGTTATGCACACTCTTCGACAACACAAGCTATATGCCAACTTGGAAAAATGCTCCTTCGACATGGACAGGGTCCATTACCTAGGATACATTGTTGATGTGCATGGTGTGCATGTCTATCCAACCAAGATCCAATTCATCTGTGATTGGCCAGCCCTAACCACGCTCATTGATCTTCAGAGTTTCTTAGGCCTTGCCAATTTCTATCACAGGTTTGTGTTGGGATTCTCCCATATTGCATGGGCCCTCAGCCAAGAAACCAAGGGTGGTGGTAAGGATAAATTTGTGTGGAGACTGTCCCAATAGAAAGCGTTCAATTATCTGAAGCAGTGCTTGTGCTCAGCCCCAATGCTTTCATTACCTGACCTACAACAACCCTTTGAGATCGAGAAAAATGCTTCAGACTATGTTGTGGGCGCAATCCTCACTCAGCACGACCACCTTGTGGCCTATCATAGTGAGACACTATTAGATGTTTTCTGTAGGTACCCTACTTATGAAAAAAAAATGTACTCTAGTGTACAAGCCTGTTTCCAGTGGAGGCATTACATTCTTGGGAAGGTGACAGTCATCCATACTGATCATAAGCCATTGCATTTCATGCAGACACAAGGAAAATTGCAGAATGATTTCCATCAGAAGTGGTCCACATATTTGCAGCAGTTCCACCTCAACATCAAGTATAAAACAGGAAGTACCAACCAAGCAATTGATTTCCTTTCCTGACCTCCAGTCATGGCACTCACCAAAGTGCTAGAATCTTATATCCACAAGACCTCTGAATGGCCCCACCTCTATAAGACAGATCCCGACTTCACCAACACCTACCAGATGTTGGGCACAAACACAGTTGTCACTAATTTCCATCTTTAAGACGGGTTGTTGTGCCATCTATGCCATCTTTGGATTCCATCAAGCGATCAAGCGAAGCTGATTTGGGAATCCAACTATAGTCCGGTGGCATGACACTTCGGCGTGGAAAATATAGTCGCAGTGATGCATCGACATTTCTACTAGCCGAAACTTTGATAGGATGTCAACAAGTATATATGGTCCTGCACTACCTGCGTTATTGCCAAAATGACCACTAAGAAGCAAGGCATGTACACTCCTCTGCCTAATCCTGACAGACCATGGGAATCCATCTCAATGGACTACATGTCAGGAATTTCATCCACCAAGCGAGGAAATGACTGTGTTTTTGTGGTGGTTGATCGCTTTTCCAAGATGACGATTTTGGTCGATTGCAAGAAGAACATCACAATGGAGGCCATTGCCAAGCTCTTCTTTGAACAAGTGTGGGTACACTATGGGATCCCACAAACCATTATATTATATTGCGACAATTGGTTCCTCAACACATTCTGGTCGAGCCTCTGGTCATTGCTGGACACCAAGCTCACCAAGTCCACGGCCTTCCACCCCCAGACGAATGGCCAAACTGAGGTCGTCAACCGAGTGATCGTTCACATCCTACACATGTACAATTCCCAGCACCCTCGCACTTGGGATGAGAGTCTTCCTTATGTTAAAAAAAGATACAACAAAGCCATACATAGCTCAACCGACCACAACCCCTTTCAGGTGGGATTGGGATTTCAACCATTGGGTCCCATGGATGTTGCACTACCCCTTGCAACCACCTAGGAAGACTCATCGCATGCTCCAACTAGAGCTGACAAAGACACCCAGTTCATTGAGAGGATCCAACACATCTGCCAATAGGTTCAAGATATTTTACAGAAGTCCAATGCCAAGTACAAGCAACGCCACGATCAACGTCAGGTGCCACACCAGTTTCATTTGGGCGACAAAGTTCGGTTGCACTTGCAGAAAGAACGCCCTACTGTTGGAGCTCATAAATGTCCTATTTTCATCCACCTTTCCCTTCATCATTCTCCACATTTCATCGCCCCATTAACCTTTCATGATATCATTTCCATAAATATACTTGGGTTTCACCTTATTATTTTCCACTTTATTCATTTTAGTATTTAAAAGGAATTTTTGAGTAAATGTTAGAAAATCAACATGTTTTCATATATATCTCAAATATGTGTGAGCTTTGTAATGTGTAGGAATATGAGAAGGATTAATTAAAAAGGACTTATCAAATACTTCCTCCACCATTTAAAGATTTGAGGAGATAATTCAATCCCATTCCAAGGAGAAGGTCATGGAGATTTGGTTGGAACATCTTATCCAAGATATATGAGAGATATGTGTAAGGATTTGAAGGGATTGTATTTTGTAATAATGAGAAATAGGTTGAGAGAAAAGTGGATCTGTAATAATGAGATGGTTATCTTATCTTCAAGGGTCTCATGTATAAAAGAGAGTGCTCTCTCTTCATGAGAATTCAATTAGGGTGCAGTTAGATTATGTAATTAGAATCAGAGTAGTCATTAGGATTCAAAAGAGAAAGGGATTCTTATATTTGATTCATGGTTTTGGTTTTCATGCTTTCATTATTCTTTTATAAAGATTGATTTGATTATTATAATATAAGATTGCTTCATTGGTGAGATCTCACATATGTTGTTGTTTCATTCAACACTTCACATGTTGTACTTGCTTTTCCTTCATGTAGTTCTCCATTTCTAGATTAATTCCATTTACGCAATTTCCCATTCATACAGTAATTTCATTTACACAACTAGATTAATTCAATTTCAGTTGTCTGTTAGATTAATGATTCAATTTCAGTCGTGTGTTAGATTAATGATTCAATTTCAATTGTAGCTTAAACATTAGATTAGATTAGTCCCGCTTCAATCTTGCATATACTTTGCGTGTTCTTGATCAGTTTACGAACCCCGGGTTGAAAAATTAGATAGTTGGGCAAGTACTACAACTCAATTAATACAACATTAGCTCAGCCCAATATAACGACTATCGTTCCCTTGTCACGATTGTTGTTCCTTTTACAAGTAGTGTTGTTCATTTGAATGAAACAATTGTTGTTCCTTTTGTTACGGTTGTTGTCCCTTTGCAGGGGTTGCATCTTTGGAGGACGGGTATTGAAAATATAAGGTAAGAACCTACTTAGGTGACAAGTAAAATGCTTGTGCCAGCGCCTACCTTTGGATGATGCATAGATGTTATATTTTAAGACATCTTTAGAGCCCAACACTTACAAGGACTCATCAGAAGCTTCGTCCACTCTATTATGTATCTTACACCATCACCAAGGTTATGGGTGACAATGCTTTTGAGCTCAACCTTCCCCCATTCCTTGGCTTAAACCCAATGTTCAATGTGGACCTCCTTCGGCCTTATTTTCCACCATTATTGGACACCTCGAAGATAACAAAACAATTGACACCAACAGAGATCAATGCAGAATGCATGGAAAAGGCATCCACTGATCATATCGTGGACACACAGGTCAAGGGTACTTGCTAGCAGAGGATCCAACTTTATCGGGTTGCCAAATCAGGGCAACTCCTACACTAAGGTAGGTGGCTCACCCGGGGCCAAATTCAGCAGACATTTCCTCATCTGATGGAGGAAATAAACACAATGGAGACCATTGCTTCCTAAGGGGGGGGATTGATCCAGGGGGATCTCAGTGTCCATCCACCTTGTCCAACTAGCTTAAAACATTTTTTTGGCAACTTACTATTTTTAGCAGTTTTTTGGTTCCTGAACTTCTAGGGCTATTTTGAGGGCCTAAACGACACTTTTTCATGATTAGTCACCTCAATAAGAGCTAAAAGCTCTAATTTATCCCCCTAAATGAATATCCTTGTCAATACCTTTCCAACGAGATATCGTGCACCCTAAACAAATATCGTATGCAAAAGTTATGACCTCAGGAAGTTGATGTACTAACTTACCCCAACGGGGCCCACATGACTTTTGACACTTCATCTCCTAGGGTTAGGTTTTTGGATGTCTAGGGTTTTTTCATTCATGTTTATTGTAAAAATTCCTTCAGAGCCTCATTGTACTCATCTTCTTGCGAATGAGCGTAGTCGTCACATCTCTTCTCAGAGAGAAGTTGCCACCATTCTAGCAAGCTTGTTTTCAGTGTGCATGTTACAGTTTTCAGCATATTTTTTATTTAAAAGAAGTCAAGTTTTACTGTATATCTGTTATTTTTCACTATGTCTCTTTGTTAACATTATAAATCTATGGTTTCATTTCGTTTCGCTCATAAATCTGGATCAGAAGAGGAATAGATTTTTTTGTTTGGGGAGTGAATCTAATGTTCAATAGATAGATGGTTGAGGTATTTCTCCTTTATGAATTGTGACCAATAGCCCTTTCCCTAAATAAGATGCCAAACATTCTTGGATTCTAGGGATTTGGAGAAAAGTGTATAATGTGGCGAGTACTTTCACAATAGATCTTGCTAGCAGAAGAACGAACACAACTTGCAAAAGTGAGAAGACGATAGAAAAATTGGAGAGAAAAGAATAGAATGCATTAACTGTATTACACACTCAAAGAGTGAATAATTTACAATATATATAGTCTACATGAGTAACTAATGTGCCATAGTAGTGATCTAGAGAAATTTAGACACTCACTGACAGAAACTGGAGTGAACCACTATTAAGAACCAAATATCAATATAACATAGAAAAACCTCAAAATAAGTACTCAACGCATTAAGAAAGAGATAATTTCAGATAATAAGCCTCTTCAAGGGGGAAACCTCCTTATAGACCACATAAATGTTCAAGTACAATATGATTCCAAATGAAAATGTCTCCTTGGTATATATAGGAGACTAGGAGGTACAATTGAAACTAATGGACGCAAGCCGACATAAATAAAATAACATTACTAATGTAATATGCAACAATTAAGGGGTAATGAGCCATTATTTAGGGCTTAACATGCCCCTCCCCTTGAGACAAGTGTTGTCCACAACAATTGAGTAACTCTCGATGCTTCTATATAAAAGACTCATCTTCCCAAGTGGAATCTTCAACCGACAGTTTCCTCTATTTAAAGAGATACTCTGAAATGGATTTATTCCTCAGCTAGCGAATTCTTGTGTCAGTGATGGCTTTAGGCTCCAATATGATTTTTCCTTCCTTGTCAAGTTCTGGAAAAATAGTTTGAATTGGGATCTTGTCACCTATAACCTTCTTTAAGCATGAAACATGGAAAACTAGGTGTACTCGTGAAGATGCAGGAAACACCAATTTGTATGCCATAGTACCAATCTTTTGAAACACCTTATAAGGGCCATAGTACTTTGGTAATAATTTATTATCCTTCTTGGCTTGCTTGAGGGACATCTGTTTGTATGGTTGTAGTTTTAAAAAAACCCAATCCCCTACTTCAAAAATTCTTTCACTACGATGTTGATATACTTGTTATTTCATGTGATTATGTGCCATGGTTAGGTTGTCCTTTAATATTTGGAGAACTTGTTGTTGATGATCGATGTGATCTTCCACTGCTTGATTAACCTTAGATTTTTATTTTAGAGAAGAAGTGATGGAAGGAGGGTGGTATCCATAGAGTTCTATAAATGGTGTCATTTTTATTGTAGTATGAAAGGAAGTGTTATACCACCATTCTGCCAAGGGTAACCATTTGAACCATTGTGTTTGTTTATTAGAGACAAAGAAATGAAGGTAGCCTTCCAAACATTTTTTCAC
>JZKD02S0128183.1:51636-64609 GCA_000966675.3 Picea glauca
AACTCATCCACATCCAAAATATTTAAAACACATTTCATGATTGATCTCAAGTTAGGATACTAAATATTTCCCTTTCTTAAAATTTATTTTGGAATTGTTTAAGATAATCAAAATATTTTTAACTAAAATATCAGGCTTCGACCGACTTTGTTCACTTCATGGTTAAGCAGATGTAACATATTTATATAGGGAAATCCTAGTTGGTTCAAGATGTAAATATCACTGTAAAGAGAATTAGATAACAGAGTATGATATATAGATATGTATGACAACCTTACATATATTATAGATATTGCTTCACTGCCAGTGAGCTTGTTCAGTACTTCGGTGAAGTTATCTACTTCCCCCATTGAATTTCCTTTCACCACTTCAATTAACGAATTTGCATTTCGCTGAGATGAGGGTAATCAATATATGACTTTCCTTTCATCATCTCTTTTAGACAAGATGGGGGAAATCGAATTATGAATTTCCTTTCACCATCTGTTTTGGATTTTAACATTTTGAAGTGGGGGCAATCAATTTGTATGTAACATACAAGGGATGATATCTGTTTAAAATATTTAAAATGAAAAAGAAGGCCTGTCTACAATTTTAAGAATACTCTGAAACTAACTTTCTTCCAATTTTCAGTACACCTTTGCCTATAGGAGAAACTTTTTGGGAATTTCAATCATGCCAGGGATAAACCTTGAGGGAGTTTGTCAGTTTAAAATCTGATATTAGAGCTAACATTATCAGGATTAGCCTAGACATACTTATTCAATTAAAATCAAAGGAACGTAAATATTTTCTTCTAATCTTGTCTTGAAAATATGCTTTTGAGTTTTCAGAGTCAGGCTAAGTCTCTTTATTTCTATGAAGACTAAAAGGATGAGAAAGGAGAAAGAAAATATGAAGTGGAAAGAACTTGGGGAGAGGCAAAAACAACGAAATCAAGGGTTTGGAGGATCCGAATAAAAATGTCTTAATCCCACACAAATTTGTGTATTAAGTTCAAACTTATTTCGAGTTTATTTATTATTATTTTTTATTTTTTATACCAGAGATGGATTTAGAATTCATCTGCATGACAATTCGAGTTATATTTTTCTACATCTCCAATTTTTAGATCAGGTGATAACATCATCATGAGAAAAACTTCATTCGTATTTATTTCAATCAATTTCTAAATTTTATTCAGACTATAAAGAAGAATAGGAACTCATACCTTATTTTCCTTTTGAATTTTCAGCAAGGCAGATTATTTATTTATCACCTGGTTTAGAGAAATCAAAAAACGATGAAAATATGAGTGTCGAGTTTTTCTTGAGCCTCATCTTGTGTTCAACAAGATCTATTCTGCAAAAGGAATGAAATACAAAATATTAGATAATCCTGTAGAATAGAGATGATACATGATGAAGATGCTTTTTATTTTAGTAGTTCTCAAGAAGCTTTTGATGTATTCTCTGTATTATCTTGATTAACTATTGAATGAATTTTATTTTACAATGCAATTTATTTTTCTTTTTCTAAATTTATTTTCAAAATGAAGTCCAACAATCATAATTTTATTAAAAATATTTACAACAATTTATCAAATCACTCAGATAATTTTCAAAAAAAAGAAAATTGGAATTTTTTTTATTGGCTCCAATGTCAATACAATCCAATATATATAATTGAAATCTAAAAAGTAACTACTGCATGAAATGCTTTAGAGAATTCCCATTGATAGGGGCCTCACGAATCTCTCCATTAAGATTTTCAAGCGAGAATGAGTTTTTTCCTTCAGCAGTTGCAATTTTGAAGGGTTCAAACCAGAGATGATCAAATTTCCCATGTTTCCCTGCATATTCCTTTCTAGCTTCCCATTTTAATACTAAATCGCTAGGAAGAAACTCCCTGTCTTTAGCTTTTTTATCAAAAAGGGCTTTCATGTTATCCTGGTATTTTTGGAGCTTATCATCCACTTCTACTATGTTTTGTTGTACTTTGATGATTTGATTTACTCTTCTCGCAATATCATTTGGCTCTTCATTCACATCCTTCTAGAGTTTCATCACAGGAAGATAGATATTAATAGGAAGAATAACATCAATATCATAAACTAACTAGAATGGAGACATACCTATAGATTTTTTGGTGTCAATTATGTTTGCCCATAAGGCATATTTTAAGTGTATATGCCAAAGATTTTTTGTTTTCTGTCAAAACCTTCTTGATTATTGCCATCAAACTCTTATTAGATGATTATGCTAGCCCATTTCCTTGAGGAGTAGGCTATAGAATGACCTAAAATAATATTGTATTTTTGAAAAAAATTAATCATTGCAATAGATTTAAAAGCCTGAGAATTATCAGTGACTATCTTCCTAGGACAACCAAATCTTGCTAAGATGTTTTCTTCCAAAAAGTTTATTAGTACTGAATATGTAGCATTCTGAGTGGGAATATCTTCAACCCATTTTGTAAAATAATCAGTAGCGGTCAAAATCCATCTATGTTGAGCACTTGATTGTGGATGAATTTCTCCAATGAAGTCTAAACCCCATTGTTGGAAAGGAACTTCAGCTTTTACTGGAATTAAAGGTAAGGTGGGAATATTTTGCTTACCAACAAACAGTTGGCATGAATTGCAAGCTCTCACCCTTGCATTTACATCGGTGGATAATTTCGGCCAATAATATCCTTCCCTTAAGATTTTGTAAGTTGTTTCTTTCCAAGCGTGATGTCCTCTGCATAGTCCTTCATGAAACTCATCAATAACACCTTATGTTTTGAATTCTATAAGGCAATATAACAGGAAACCCAGAGGATCTTTCTAGTATAAATTGCCATCAATAATGAAATACTTAATTGCATGTAACTTTAAAGTTCTTTCCTTAGAAGGAGTTATATCATTCGGACAATGACGACTAAGGAGATATGAAACAATGTCACTGTACCAAGATGAGGAGGAAAACTTATCTTCAATCTGAATAATAGGCATTTGATCATCAATTTCCTCTATATATAAAAGAGAATCATGAGACTCAAAGTTATTTATTGCAAGAGCTCTAAAATTTGATTTAGCTAAAAGCCTTGTCAGACCTTGACCTTTCACTAGTTTGGTTGGTTTAACTTCTAAATCAAACTCTTGAATTTTAGCCAACTATTTACCTCTTCTTCCATCGATGTCTGGTTGAACCAATATATCTTTAATTGCATTTGTTGGTACACAAGAAAGCTTTGAGAGCCTTCACCATCGCATAAGCTTGTTTTTCAAGAATGTCATATCTTAGCTCTGCATCTTTGAGGCTTTTGCTAAAAAAGGATATTGGTTGTTCAAATCCCTCTTCATTTTTCTGAAGGAACACTGCTGTAATGGTATATTCAGATGCAAATGAAAAGATTAAGAACTCTTTTGTATAGTTGGGAGTTACCAATACCGGTGCTTCTCCTATGGATTTCTTAACACGTTCGAATGATGCTTTTGCTTCTGCAGACCATTTTACTTCGCTGTCCTTTTTTAGCATATTTGTAATAAATTTAATTATTTCAGCAAAATTAGGAATAAATCTCCTCAAAAAATTGATTTTTCCTAAAAAAGATTGAATCTTTTTTCTATTTCTAGGAATATTAATCAGACACATAGCTTCAACTCGTTTAGGATCAACTTTAATTCCATCCTTTGAAACTATATGCCCTAAAAGTTTACCTTCCTGCATGGCAAAGTGTGATTTTTTTGGAGTTAGAGACAAACCAAATTTCTGCATTTGTCAAAAGTTTGTCCGAGGTGCACCAAATTTTTTGCATCAGACTTAGAAAAAACTATCATATCATCCATATAAATAACAACAAACTTATTTCTCTTACCAATGAATGTGATATTCATTTCTCTTTGGAAAGTTGCTCCTGCATTCATTAAACCAAAAGACATTTTATCATACATAAAAATTCCCCATGGAGTAGTAAATGCTGTCTTTTCTCTATCATCTTCATGAACAACAATCTGATTGTATCCCGAGAAACCATTGATCATAGAAATTTTTTTAGCCTCTACCACCTTTTCTAAAACATGACCCATTTTTGGGAGGGGTAGTTATCTTTAAGAGAAGATCGATTTAGGTTCCTAAAATCAACACAGCGTCTTATCTCTTTGTTCTTCTTCCTAACATGGACTAAATAAGCCACCCATTCATAGTATCTGAGGGGAACAATGATTTTTGCATCAAGGATTTTTTTAACCTCCTTTTCTATTACTGGCAGAAGGATTGGGTTTATCTGTCTAAGCTTATGCTTGAAAGGCTTAATACCATGTTTTAAGGGAATCTTATGCTCAATAACAGAAGTATCATAGGTTTTTGAATCCTCATAAGACCATGCAAAAACATCTTTATATTGTTTAAGTAACTCAACATAGTTACTCTTTATTTGAGCCAGAAGATATTTAGATATTTTGACCATCTTGGGATTTTCATTTGTTCCTATGTTAGAATCTTCAACTTCTTCAGGTTGAGGTCACAAAGTATACTTTAAAGGTATATCATCTTGGTCAAACAACCTTTCTAGAGGGATAAGGCCTCTGGGAATTTGATTGTTTTTAAGTAAGAGCATTCAACGATTTGCAATTTTATCATGAAACTTTTCTGGGTTTTCTCCTTCCTGCATAATCCAAACAGGATCATTCTGATTTTCTTGATCAATGTGGGTCTCGGAAAACTCATCTACCATTTCCAAAAACTGCTTGATTTGTTCATAATCTTCAAATACTTTATAGTGTTAAACATTGTTTGGAATTGAAGGTTTATGTCTCATCTCAATATGATACTTCAACTTCAAAACAGTAGGTGGTACGAAAGTTGCAACAACTTTGGCTAAAGAGTCAGCGTGTTGATTATGCATTATGGGAATAGAGTGGATGTTGAAAGACCAAAAGATTTTTTCTATGAGATCCTAGGCACAATTTCCCTACGACATCAATCTCAAATTCTTAGCTTGGTATTGTTGTTTTATTTGTTTTACAATTAGCTCAGCATCACCATAAACTATCAAATGTTTGATTTTTAGTTTTTTTGTAGCTTCTAATCCTAAAACTAAAGCTTCATATTCACACACATTATTGGTACAATCAATATCCCATTATAATCTATAAGAAAAAAGAATGTAATACTCATCACTTGGTGCCACAAATAAAACTCCATCTCCTGTTGCTTCGCAAGATGAAGCACCATCAAAGAACATTTTCCACATCCCGTCTCTAAAATTTATATTTTTCTTTGAAAATTCTATTTTTTGATTTTCTTCTTCTATACATTCTTCAAAATCATGATCTATGGATAATATACAATTTCCAAGATCTTGATCAACAACATAGACTAGATAATTATTAGGGTTTTGGGGCTCAGTTACAGTATAAGCCAGTCTAGTTTCTCTGTACAATCGAGTAAATTGTCCACCAAAAATTGGAATTGTAGCATATGTCATGTCTAACTGGACCGATCCTCCTAACTTGACACCGCAAGATATTGATAAAATCATGCCATACTTGGCAGGAACATCATCAACAACCACATCCATAAGAATACTTTTCACAGGACCCTGAGCAAGATTTACAACTGAATCTTTAATCATACATAAACACTTAACCTTTCTAGAATCAAAAGAGTATAGATCTTGATAAGGTTAGGTAATTTGAAAGCCCAATTTTTCCATGATAATATTAGGAATCAAATTATGCGAAGCTCCTGAGTCTAACATGAAATTGTGTAGTAAATGATCATGCACAGTCAGTGTAATATAGAAAGGAGCAACATAATCTTTATTATTCTCAATGTGTGGCCCAAACATGATTGTAGGTTTTTCATCCTGCAAGTTGATAACATCGGCTTGATATTCAACATCAGAAAAAGTTATTGCTTTTGCGATTTGATTTTTATAGATTGTATTTCTAGCAAGTTCAACCAAAGGCATTGGAATTTTAATTTTATTCAGTTCGTTTTCTAGATTGAAAGCCCAATTGATTTTTCAATTTCCCTAGTCTAAACTTCGACTTCTTTATTTTCTGGCTTCTTAGTATGGACTGCTTTTGTTTCAACTTGCTTTATTCGGGGAACTTGCATTTCATTTGATGGTTTTGTAGCTGCTTCCTCATTCGCTTTGTTTCGAGATAAATGTTTTTTTGGTGGAGTATTTATAGAACTTTATTGAATCAGCAAGACCTTTATATGTAGAGTCTCCCAAATTGTTGATATTTTCATCATCATTAAATAAAGATTCCAGATCCAAGGATTTCCCATAATCCTCTTTGGTTAAGTGAGGCTCAAGATCATCATCACTGAGGTTGTTTATGTCTTCATCTAATTTGTCATAATCTTGCACCTCATCTCTCCATATGATATTCTCGGTTTTAAAAGGAGCTTGAATCTTCTGTTCCTCATTTTTTATTTGCCTTTGTTGTATTTGAGGATTTATGTGAGGATTTCTCCTGAATTGATTTCTAGCGTATGGATCAGGTTTGGATTTTTTCATTTCCATCCTGGAAATTTTATTTGATAAGTCTTTAATAATTTTTTCCATCTCATCCATTTTTTCTTTTGAAGAAATTTTTCTAGAGCCAGAGGGCCCTACATGTTATTTAAAACTCCTGGGTTCACTTGTTCCCATCTCAACTATAGTTTTCAAATTTCCAGATGCCATCATATTGGATTCAATCTCTATAGCATCATCTTGCATCCTTGCTAAAGTAGTGGATCTTCTTTCTCTCAAAACTTGAGCAAAATCAGAATCAAAAGCCCCTGCAAAAGTCAATTTTGCAGCTGGGTGAGAAGGTTTAACTTCATCCGAGATCTTGTGATAAAGTTTATTAAATCTTTGAATAAACTCTAGGATTTTTTAAGATGTTTTCGTTCTCAAGGCTCAGAATTCCGTTAAATAATATAGATGATCTTTTTTTCACCCCATTACCTTAAGAAGGAATTTTCTAGATCATTACATGATGGTATAGATTCCACTGGAAGTCCTCTGAACCAATTTCTTACATGTCCTTCAAAAGTTTTTACTAATAGTCTCATGTAAACATCTTCGTGCTCAATACCAAGAATATCAACGAATTGGTAAAAAAAGTTCCTATATGCTATCTTACTATCAAATATCCTTCACCCGTGAATTTAAGGAGGCTCTGCATGTAATTGTCAGGTAAATCATGTAGGATAGAAGGAAGAGCTAAGGGAGCATATCTAGAAATGACCTTGGAAAAAATACTTGGAGGTTGAACTAGTATATTTGCTTGTCCACCAGCCCCTCCACCTTCGACACCTCCAACACCGGCACCTCCAACACCAACCATTGAAATTCTAGGAGAAGAAACTCGAGGACTAAACAAGAGATTATCAAAAACTTCAAAAGACTGATCTACTGAACTTTTGACTGCTTCGTGGGAAAAAGAGAAATTGAACTCGATCTCTTAGATTTATCAGATGTATAAATATGATAAGCAACAGGGGATGAATCTGAGTATAAAAAAGTAATCTTTAGGGTTTTTGGAAACATAAAGTTTTACTTCGGGAAGGGAAAGAATCAACTGTGTACAAATAATAGTAGGTATTAAAAAGGATTCTTTGTTTTCACTGATAAAAGTATCTATCAACGAGATAGGGGTAGTCTAGATAATCTCAAATTTTACTTCTGGAATAATTCCTTCCGGAGTTTCTAATTTAATTTTAGATTTACTTGTTGATGCTTCTGTAGAATGAACTTTTTTATATTTTTATTTAAGACTTAGTTCTTTAGCAGGAATCTTAACATTAACTTGCATAACCTTATGTTGGTATATCTTACATGCTAATGCATAATTTTTTTCTAAGATATCCCTTCGGTTTCAACAACTTTTCGGGATCCGAAACTGGCGTAGTCTGCTTTTCGTTTGGGTTTTTCCTGGTATTGTTTCAACCGAATGCCAATTTTTCCTATAATGGAGTCTCCAGGTGAAATATAAAGAGAGCCTTATCCACATATTCAATCTTTGTTCACCATCAAAGACCAAAATTTAACTTTGTCATTCTCCGAGGGAAAAATGATTTCGTTTCTCCATCCCTGACAATGGCTCCAAAAAGATGTTGTTCCTGAGATTGATTCTAGGCTCAAAGAATAATGTCAGGCGTCAAATATTTAAATGAATTTTTTTATAAGTGATTTCTTCTACCTTCAATTTTCTAAGACATAATATTTAAATGAAATTTATGATAAGAGAGTACATAGGTTGTATCTCGTTATCTGAGTCATAATTTTAATTTCAAATGATGTAGAATTGATTGATAAAACTGCTAAAACAAAGAAAGGTATCAATTACAGATAAGTCTCACCTTATTTGCAGTAGAAGAAAAATAGAAGATGTACCCTTGAAAAGAGATTAAGAATGCAACAATTCACATAGGTCACAGGTCTTGTTTTTACCCACAGTAATAACAGAGGAAAAACTGTAACTGAATGGATTTCTGATGTATTACGATCATAGTAGATGTTTTACTAAATTACAATCATTCACTTTTCAAGAACTACAGAAGGGATATAATAAGAGATGGAAACACATGGAAAGCACATAACTCAAATGAAACGAAACTTAGAATCTCTGTCTGCACTTGTATTATTATTCAAAACATTATCTCTTTTACATTAGGCTAGAAGCAACCCTGAATAGATCTGAATTCTATCTATTTATACAAAAAATGTCTCAACTAAAAGTAGTTGTACTTTCCACAATATCTTCTCTAAATATAGAATGAAAGCCAAATGGAAAAACAAAATGCAGATATTATTGAGTTATGATTTGATGTGATGGTGATTCATATGCTCCTTCATTTTCTTCCAGACACACTTGCTTTCCTCCATTCATTGAACCGAGTACACATATCCATCAAGGCTACCACAAATCTCGAGGGTTCAACGTTTTCGTTCAATTCAAAGGAAAACACCTTCTTTTGTACTAATGGTAACTTCTCCTGGATCTTCTTTACTGCCTGAGCTGTAATTTGATATTGTAAATTTGGCTTCACCAACAACTCATTAATCTTGAGAAAATCGATCTGATTCATATGTTGGATGACAGATTGAATATTTTCCTTATTTTTTCTGGAGTTTTCCTTATTCATTTCTATTTCAATATTCTCCAGTGCCTTTGAGATATCATTTCCTTCAAATTCAACCAATTTTATTTCTATAGAAGATAATGTCTCCAAACAAGCCTCCTTTGCCTCTCTGGAAAGTTTCTTGCTTTCTTCCAGTTTCGTCTCCCAAACTTTCAAGGCCATTTCACCCTTCACTTTTTCCTATTGTGAGAAAGGGGTGAGACCATGAATATTGTCTTTCTGCCTCCATATAATGAATTCCTGAAACTTAGATCTAGCCACACATACATCCTTTTCTTTCACATTAATAATTTTCAGAGAATTATTTATTGCTTGATTGTATTTCTGAATAGTATCCACCTTTTGATATAGATCCTGCTAGACAACTTCCAACTTTTGATTGATTTCAGATGCTTGTGCAATTATATTGTTGTGTTCGCCACTAGGAATAATTTGGATTGCAGTTGTTCTATCAAACTGTCCTACTGAGTAATCATGGCTTTGTTGGTCTGTGAACTCTGGTAAATCAACTCGAGTTTCTCCTGTAATCACTTCATCTATTTTTGATAATTTAACCTGATTTTCTGTATGTCTTGATTCATTCTGCTCCTGACAACCTGTTCTATGTTGTGTATTTCATTCTGCAATTGTTCCACCAAGAGAGATTTGTGTTGCAGTTGTTTGGTTAGATTATCCATTGACCATTGGTTGGCAGTGGAAAAATCCCCTAGTGAATCTGCAACCTCCTTGGCAAACTCATGATCATCTTGGCCTTTTCCATCATACACTATTTTCTTCCTTTCAGTAACTAATGCATCTTTTTGCTGAGATTCTTTCTTTACAATAGCTTTTTGTTTCTTGTTGAAAAAGAAACTTGAGGGAGGAATTTCTTTAGGCAAGATAGGAGTAAGTTCATCTATGTGGACGACCTTCAAACTAAGAGTTCCAAAACAGGTCGCTAAAGGAGTTAATGAGGGAATATGAGATATAATTGTGGTGGAGCTTTTTGGACTTGTTGCGCTTGGGGTGCCAATAGAAGTAAGTGGTGTTGAATGGGGGAAAACTTGTTCTTGATTTATGAAAGCTTCAAACTGGGATAATATTTGTTGACCTTTTAGACCTATTAGTGATGTTTTTATCTCTTTAAATAACCCGTCTGAACTCTTCAATACTTCTTCAGTTTTGTTTTTAGTGGAGAAACTTGGCTAAGCTTCTGTGGATTTAGATTTCTGTGAAGATGCAATGGGCCTTGACTCTCCTTGTAAAATATTAGGCAAGTTGTTTCATTTATTCTTTTGGAAGCTGGGGAAACCATCCTGTTGGTCAGGAGGTAGAGTCTGTAATCTATTTTGAACTTCTTCATAGGATCTATCCCCCCTGAAAACCTCATCATACGTTGGCCATACCTTTTTCTGAGCCGATTTCAATTCCTTAGTGATTCCTCCTGCTACTGTTTGGTATGCCACTTCTCGACACACCATCCTGTCAGGTAAAATTTTTGGAAGGGCACGGGGAGGAATGAAGGAACTGAATATGCAAATGTGACTAAGTTTCCCATAATCTTCTCTGAAATGTTGGGTGACAGGTGGCCATAGATAGATAGATGAATAGCTACCACCATGTTGTGACAGATCTCATAAAAGAAATATTTAGCATTTTCTTCCCATAGTTTGGAGTGGTAGAAGTATATAGGCTTAGAACTAGCTAGGGTCCAAATCCAGTTCATTAGTGGAAATGGGGTCATGAAGGAAATGGAATCCATGATGTATGCGAACATGTAAAAAGGAGCATGTTGCCCTTTTGATTTCGACGATTGGTAGTCAACAATATCCTTAGCCAGGTTGTCTGACAACATTTTTGCCCAGTTGAAAGTGTAGCCTTCGACCACTTCATTCATTATAGCCACCCACTCAACTAAGAAATATGTAGGGTTATTTTTCCCAAATAAACGATAGAGCATCATGGCTATATATAAAATATGAGCATGCAATGATGACGTGGAATACATACCATGAGCGTCGGATTTTAACTTGGTCAGATTTCCCCACTAGGTATTGATTATATCACGACCAAATCTGTTGTATTGAGTGCTTTCGTTTCTCTCAAAATCCAGAAGAAAAGATGCATTGTAAGTATATTTAGGTGTAGAAGAAATTTTATACATTACTTGTAGGTCCTCCGGTCGAAAAGAGCCGACGGAGGTCTTATGGTAGTTGATAATGCTTCTGGTTTGAATGTTGACGTGCTCCAGATCCCATCTTATCATATAATTATAGGGTATAATCTTAGGTCATGCAACAATCTTGTGCAGTTATGACTGTGCTACTAATCCGAGCTTGGTTGATAAGGAATCGTCTTCTTCCTCGACAGAATCATTTGGAAAGATAAGAATCTCATGTTCTAAGATATCGTATCCCTGCTTCCAAGACTTGATGGAGTTTGTAATTCACAGAGTGGTGTCTGATAGAATGTCTGTGCTTGGATTGGAATCACCTGCTGATGCATCTTGCTTCTTCGTAGCTTTGTATGGCGCCATAATCCTCAAGTAAATTAAATTAACCTGCCTATAACAAGAGAAGTTTGTAAGATCTTTATTGAATGAAAATTTCTAATTGCAAATGATAAAATGACTTGAAATTCGAAATGTTTTATTCATAAATTCTATCAATCTTCGTATTGATTTACTGACAGAGAAATTATTAAACATTTAATGGAATTTATTACCTGGCGATTCAAAATCTTTATTCAAATCGTTAACTTTAGCCAATCATAAATGTCATTAATACTTCGGAGGTTCAACGTTCAAAGGTTTTGAATGTGACAAGGTAGAAATTTCCTGAAGGTCGAATTGTCGGAGAATTTAATCTCTAATTAATCGCTTTTATGTTTTAATTAATCATGTTTAAAACATTTTGTTAGCCTTAAGTACTTTGGAAGTTCGGTATTCGGGGGTTTTGGATGAAGGATGATAGAAATCCTCTGCAGGCCAATTTCCTGGAGTAAACGTTTCGAACCATTATATATATTTTTTGGGCTTTGGAACTCTGGAGCTCCGGAGCTTCGAAGCTCTGGGAGTTCATTTATTTAAAAGTGTGGTTAGTACTTTGGCGGTTCGACGTTCGGGAGTTAGGGATGTAGCACAAGAGAAATCTCTCGAAAACCGAATTTGCGAAGATATTAATTAATACTTGATCATGATCAACTAAAGTTGTTAAATGTTCTATTATCCCTTTGAAACACTTTTACTTTTTTGTGATATTCAATACTTTGACACTTTGATGCTTCGACAGTTGTGAACCCAATATTTGTTTAAACTCCCGAAGGGAAATCTCCTGGAGTGACATGGAAGCGATGATGTCATTCTCAGTGACGTGTCAAGAAATGAGGGGTGAAACGTGTCACTTGAAATTGTGAGAATAATCTGATATTAATGTTAAAAATAAGTGCCACGTGTCAGCCCAAGAAAATATTAAAATGAAAGTGTCCTATGACTCATTTGTAAGTCCTTTTAGAATTTTCACGAGGAATTATCTTCAGGACTTCATAGATTCAGGGTTTTTGTTGTTTAGATTTCTTGAAACTACGAAAGCAAGAAGCTCCGAAGTGATCGTTAAAGGTTTTCTTTTAAAATTCGAGTGGTTTTTACATTTCGGAGATCACAAGAACCGTTTCATCAACTTAGTAAAACTCATTGCTGAGTGACATTGTAAGTGCTTTATTTGGCTATAACGACCAAGGATTTATTTAAATTAAAAGGAAATTGCCTAAGTTTTTCCTTTTTTGGGTGAAAATTTTATTTCGAAGAGGCAAAAAACAAAGGAATAAAAGTTCAATATTCTAAGTGTTCTTGTAACGAACCGCCTCGTTACGGAAACCATTCTAGT
>JZKD02S0128183.1:74282-87504 GCA_000966675.3 Picea glauca
ATGGTGGACACAGAGATCAAATTTTTCTTTATTCCTGGCACATACACCACATTGCGAATGTGACGAACAATACCATTCGGCAATGTCACAGGAATGTCTCCATATCCCTTAATCTAATGAGCACGGTCATCTCCAAGATATATGCTGGCACCATTCTGTGTTTCTTTAAAATCAACATACCAATTTTTATTACAAATCATATGTACGGATGCTCCAGAATTCACAAACCAGGCATCATAATCATCCGTTTCAGCAGATAAAGCAGCGTTAGACACAAATAGCCTAAGATCCCGTGAGTCAAAATTCGGGGGTTCATCAATATCATCACTAGCAATAAATAATCTGTGATCTTGATTTGAAGATTTTTCTGCATAATGACCTGAATGTGTTCTAGGTTTATTCCTAGCCTCATCACTTTTCTTCTTATGATAGTCTTTAACCATATGTCCAGGTCGACCAAAATAAAAACAACTCTTAGATTCATTCTTGTCAGATTGCATACCTTGATTTGGAGATTGTCTTGTTAGCGATGAACTACCTCTCTGCCATGAACTGCCTCCTCTGCCTCTTACTCCTGATCTCCCTCTTGCAGATCTATTATTTGACCACAGTTCCAAATCTTTACTCGGAGCCTTCAGATTCCCGCGCCTCTCTTCCTCTTGCAGCAAAATACCTGTCAATTCTTCAAACGTAGGAGGTTTATCCCTTGCTGCAAGACCTGTTATGAACATATGATAATCTTCTAGCATACCATTTAAGGTAATAGTGACTAGATCAATGTTGGAAACAATTTCCCCTATATTTACTAACTTGTCTTTCACCTCTTTAATACGACCCAAAAATGAACTAATAGATTCATTTCCATCCATCTTAATCCCTAGCAATTTAGTTTTCAGAAAAAAAATGCAATTTGTGTTGCTAGTTTCATACAATGCTTTAAGAGTTGTCCATGTTGCAGTAGAAGTTTTAGCATCTCTAATATGTGGAATTATGCTATCTTTAACTGACATGCACAACAATACCTTTGCCTTGTTTTCGTGCTTCTCCCAATCTTGGATTTGTGTTGCTGTCGCACCTGCAGCCACATCAGGTTTCCGTTCAGTTCCCTTCGTAATGTTCCAGACACCATAGCCCTCCATGAGCGTCTGCATCTTGAATTTCCAGTTAATGAAATTCAAGCCATTAGCTTGTTGGCTTCGTTGAGGTAGGTGTCTGCTAGAGGATTCACCATCTCTGCAAGTTAGTCTTTGCAAGTGAATCACCAAAGATATGCAACTTTTTTTCGAATGTTGAGCAGTCCGTCGCTCTGCCTTCGGATCCACTGATCCAAATCTACCTCTGTTCTCAGCTTAAATCATACATGCATGCACCTTAATATCCAAAATATCCACTTTTTAAATAACCACTTCACTATTTAAAAGACTTATAACTTTATATATAAAAAAGAAAGTTCCTTAAAAGAAACCTCCCTTTTTTGTTTTGATACACATGCATGCATCCACTTTAATTATAATAAAAAAAATGAATAACTCCCTTTTCTTATTTACATGTATAAGAGAAGTCGTGGCACTTTTTATTTTTAAATGCTCCAAAAATAAAAAGCACTTATGCATGCAAACTTCACGCTCACTCACCACACATGCATTCAAAACTCACCACCACGCATGTGTTTCAAAACTCCACTCACCATGCAAACTTCACATAAAAATAGATCTTCACGATTTGTAGCTCAACTGTGTATACCAATTTTGAGTTAAACTCAAATTAAACTCACGCAAATCATGAAATGGAGGATCTTCACGGAAAAAACTCCACTATTTTCTCACGACCCTCTTCAACTAAACCAACTCTTGGATGATTCATATGCTTTCAAACAAGGAGGTATGCTCACACTGCAGTCGATTCCTTTCTCACGTTTCTCACGCTATCCATGCTATCCATGCTGTGCCTTCATGATTTATCAGTAAAACCTCCATGCATGCAAAAATAATATAACCTTCACGGCTCGCCCTCCAAAAATGTTTCTGCACGCTGTCCAGGCCCTCTCCCCGTGGCTCTGATACCAAGATAAAATATGTGAAACAAACACACGGTGAGGCTATGCTCACTTCTATATTATTCATTGAAGACGGATTACATCCTTATATAGGAAAAGACTTGATCGAGTCGGTTACATGCAAACCAAAGACAACTAGACTCATAACTAAGAACTGAATCTTAACACGCCTACAACTTACTCTCACAACTGAAGCTTATAACTAGTGCTTACAACTGGCGCTTTCTCCATTATTTCCAAGTAAATCAAGCAAAGCGCAATCTAGAATGGCAACACTGGAGTGGTATAAAGAGCTTTGTGAGAGCATATTTCCTCTGGTATAACATTTCTTCAGATGTTTTCTTAAACGGAAGCAGTTTCATAACATGGTAACAAGAATATAAGCAAATTCAATCTGTTGAATGGAAATTAATCTCTCCATTGTATAAGATAATGGAAATAGCATGTTGGAAAAGATGAATTTACGGACTCTTTATCATGATTGATTCACAAACTCTCTATCAAGATTAAGGTAGAAAAGTATTTTAACTTAAATTTTTCAAATGGGGGATTTAATGACACAGAGAGAATTTTACTTTTCCCTATGTATAACTAGTTTTACAATGTTTGATATATGTTCACAACTTGGAATGCCAAGGAACAAAGTCTGACCACTGAAAGTACTTGAAATAAAGACTCATCACAATGATATCATTGTTTGTTACTCTCAATTTTTCCTGTTTAGAGTTATTTGTCCCTGCCTCAACTATAGTTTCTGTGTGCTGTAATTTTGGGGTCAAGGGTTTTTTTCATGAGTTAAAATCATGTTTTAAAATAACTAAAGGAAATATTATTAAATTATTTTTTATGGTTAAAAAAATTAAATTTAATATATTCCATTAAGTTTTATTTACTTGTTGAGTTATAAAAAAATTAAGAATTAAAATAAGTGTAGGATGATTAGTCAATGTTTTGCCTATGTTTTAACGAATCAAAATAAAGATGAAAAAAATCATTCCAATAAGGCCAAAATTTGGTGAATTATGGAGGGTTGATAAAGGTTTTGAAGTTTCAATATATGTTAATAAAATCTGTAAGTTTAATGGATTTAATTTGGTAAATTATGGAGGGTTGATTAAGGTTTTGAATTCTCAATCTATGTAAATAAAATCTGTAAATTCAATGGATTTGATGTTTATATTTGGCAAAATTTAATCACCAAATTTGGATCAAAATAAGTCAAAAACATGTCAAAACTTTGGTTGATTATCTAGTTCCTAAATCCACTATATGACATATCTTGAGGGAGGCATTTCTTTAGGTAAGATAGGAGTAATTTCATCTATGTGAACGACCTCCGAACTAGGAGTTCCTAAACTGGTTTCTAAAGGAGTTAATGAGGGAATAGGAGATATAATTGCGGTGGAGTTTTCTGGACCTTTTGTGCTTGGGGTTCCAACATAAGTAACTGGTGTTGAATGGGGGAAAACTTGTCCCTGATTCATGAAAGCTTCAAACTGGGCTAATATTTTTTTATCATTTAGACCTAGTAGTGATGTTTTTATCTCTTTAAATAACCCATCTCAACTCTTCAATACTTCTTCAGTTTTGTTTTTAGTGGAGCAACTTGGCTGAGATTCCATGGATTTAGCTTCCTGTGAAGATGGAATGGGCCTTGAATCTCCTTGTAAAATCTTAGGCAAGTTGTTTTGTCAATGCTTTTTCAAGCTGAGGAAACCAACCTGTTGGTTAGGAGGCAGAGTCTGTAATCTATTTTGAAAATTTTCATAGGATATATCCCCCCTAAAAACCTCATCATAAGGAGACTCCTCGTGGATGTATCTTTTCATGTTGAATTGGGCCAAATGATTCTCTACCAGCTTATGTGGATCGTGTCTTTTGAATTCGATGTCAACTTATTTGACATCCCAAGGCTGCAGCCTCTACTTTGGTATGACCAAAATCTAACAATGTAAACATACCAACCTGAATGGGAAAAGTTGGCCATACCTTTTTCTGAGCCGCTTTTAATTCCTTAGTGATTTCTCCTACTACTATTTGGTTTGCCACTTCTCGGCACACCAACCTGTCAGGTAAAATTTTTGGAAGGGCATGGGAAGGAACAGAGCAAACGAACACTCTAATGTAAGAGAAGTTCTCTTCCATGTAACATATCAGGCTTCGACCGCCTTTGTTCGCTTCATGGTTAATAGATGTAACATATTTATTTAGGGAAATCCTAGTTGGTTCAAGATTTAAATATCACTGTAAAGAGAATTGGATAACATAGTATGATATATAGATATGTATGACAACCTTACAGATATTATAGATATTGCTTCACTGCCAGCAAGCCTGTTTAGTACTCCGGTGAAGTTATCTATTTCCCCCATTGAATTTCCTTTCACCACTTCAATTAACGAATTTGCATTTCGTTGAGATGAGGGTAATCAATATATGAATTTCCTTTCATCATCTCTTTTAGACACGATGGGGGAAATTGAATTATGAATTTCCTTTCACCATCTGTTTTGGATTTTAACATTTTGAAGTGGGGGCAATCAATTTGTATGTAACATACAAGGGATGATATCTATTTAAAATATTTAAAATGAAAAAGAAGGCCTGTCTACAATTTTATGAATACTCTGAAACTAAATTTCTTCCAATTTTTAGTACACCTTCGCCTATAGGAGAAACTTTTTGGGAATTTCAATCATGCCAAGGATAAACCTTGAGCGAGTTTGTCAGTTTAAAATTTGATATTAGAGCTAACATTATCAGGATTAGCCTAGACATACTTATTCAATTAAAATCAAAGGAACGTAAATATTTTCTTCTAATCTTGTTTTGAAAATATGCTTTTGAGTTTTCAAAGTCAGGCTAAGTCTCTTTATTTCTATGAATACTAAAAGGATGAGAAAGGAGAAAGAAAATATGAAGTGGAAAGAAATTGGGGAGAGGCAGAAACAACCAAATCAAGGATTTGGAGGATCTGAATAAAATATGTCTTAATCCCACACAAATTTTTCTCTTAAGTTCAGACTTATTTCGAGTTTATTTATTATTATTTTTTATTTTTTTATGCCAGAGATGGATTTAGAATTCATCTGCATGACAATTCGAGTTATATTTTTCTACATCTCCAATTTTTAGATCAGGTGATAACATCATCATGAGAAAAACTTCCTTCGTATTCATTTCAATCAATTTCTAAATTTTATTCAGACTATAAAGAAGAATAGGAACTCATACCTTATTTTCCTTTTGAATTTTCAGCAAGGCAGTTTATTTATTTATCACCTGTTTTTAGAGAAATCAAAAAATGATGAAAAGACGAGTGTCAAGATTTTCTTGAGCCTCATCTTCTGTTCAACAAGATCTATTTTGCAAAAGGAATGAAATACAAAATATTCGATAATCCTGTAGAATAGAGATGATACATGATGAAGATGCTTTTTATTTTAGTAGTTCTCAAGAAGCTTTTGATGTATTCTGTGTATTATCTTGATTAACTATTGAATGAATTTTATTTTACAATGCAATTTATTTTTCTTTTTCTAAATTTATTTTCAAAATGAAGTCAAACAATCATAATTTTATTAAAAATATTTACAACAATTTATCAAATCACTCAAATAATTTTCAAAAAAAAGAAAAATGAAATTTTTTTATTGGCTCCAATGTAAATACAATCCAATATATACAATGGAAATCTAAAAAGTAACTACTACATGAAATGCTTTAGAGAATTCCCATTGATAGGGGCCTCACGAATCTCTGCATTAAGATTTTCAAGCAAGAATGAGATTTTTCCTTCAGTAGCTGCAATTTTGAAGGGTTCGAACCAGAGATGATCAAATTTCCCATGTTTCCCTGCATATTCTTTTCTAGCTTCCCATTTTAATACTAAATCACTAGGAATATTCCCACCTTACCTTTCATTTACATCCTGCTAGAGTTTCATCATGGGAGGAAAGATATTAATAGGAAGAGTAACATCAATATCATAAACTAATTGGAATGGAAACATGCCTATAGATTTTTTGGTGCCAATTCTGTTTGCCCATAAGGCATATTTTAAGTGTAAATGACAAAGATTTTTTGTTTTTTGTCAAAAACTTCTTGATTATTGCCATCAAACTCTTATTAGACGATTCTGCTAGCCCATTTCCTTGAGGATAGTAGGCTGTAGAATGACCTAAAATAATATTGTATTTTTGACAAAAATTAATCATTGCAATAGATTTAAAAGCCTAAGAATTAACAGTGACTATCTTCGTAGGACAACCAAATCTTGCTAAGATGTTTTCTTCCAAAAAGTTTATTAGTACTGAATATGTAGCATTTTGAGTTGGAATAGATTCAACCCATTTTGTAAAATAATCAGTAGCGTTCAAAATCCATCTATGTTGAGCACTTGATTGTGGATGAATTTCTCCAATGAAGTCTAAACCCCAATGTTGGAAAGGAGCTTCAACTTTTACTGGAATTAAAGGTAAGGTGGGAATATTTTGCTTACCAGCAAATAGTTGACATGAATTGCAAGCTCTCACCCTTGCATTTACATTGGTGAAAAATTTTGGCCAATAATATCCTTCCCTTAAGATTTTGTAAGTTGTTTCTCTCCAAGCGTGATGTCCTCTGCATACTCCTTCATGAAATTCATCAATAACACCTTATGTTTCGAATTATATAAGGCAATATAACAGGAAACCTAGAGGATCTTTCTAGTATAACTTGCCATCAATAATGAAATACTTAATTGCATGTAACTTTAAAGTTCTTTCCTTAGAAGGAGTTATGTCATTCATACATTGAAGAGTAAGGAGATATGAAACAATGTCATTGTACCAAGATGAGGAGGAAAACTTATCTGCAATCTGAATAATAGGTGTTTGATTATCAATTTCCTCTATATCTAAAAGAGAATCATGAGACTCAAAGTTATTTATTCCAAGAGCTCTAAAATTTGATTCAGCTAAAAGCCTTGCCAGACCTTGACCTTTCACTAGTTTGGTTGGTTTAACTTCTAAATCAAACTCTTGAATTTTAGCCAACTATTTACCTCTTCTTCCATCGATGTCTGGTTGAACCAATATATCTTTAATTGCATTTGTTGGTACATAAGAAATTATTTTTTAGTGCAAGACATATGTTCGGAAAGCTTTGAGAGCCTTCACCATCGCATAAGCTTGTTTTTCAAGAATGTCATATCTTAGCTCTGCATCTCTGAGGCTTTTGCTAAAAAAGGATATTGGTTGTTCAAATCCCTCTTCGTTTTTCTAAAGGAACACTGCTGTAATGGTATATTCATATGCAAATGAAAAGATTAAGAACTCTTTTGTATAGTCAGGACTTACCAATACCGGTGCTTCTCCTATGGATTTCTTAACATGTTCGAATGATGCTTTTGCTTCTGCATACCATTTTACTTCGTTGTCCCTTTTTAGCATATTTGTAATAAATTTAATTATTTCAGCAAAATTAGGAATAAATCTCCTCAAAAAATTGACTTTTCCTAAAAAAGATTGAATATTTTTTCTATTTCTAGGAATATTAATTAGACCAATAGCTTCAACTCGTTTAGGATCAACTTTAATTCCATCCTTTGAAACTATATGCCCTAAAAGTTTACCTTCCTGCATGGCAAAGTGTGATTCTTTTGGGGTTAGAGACAAACCAAATTTCTGCATTTGTCAAAAGTTTGTTTGAGGTGCACCAAATTTTCTGCATCAGAGTTAGAAAAAAATATCATATCATCCATATAAATAACAACAAACTTATTTCTTTCACCAATGAATGTGATATCCATTGCTCTTTGGAAAGTTGCTCCTGCATTCATTAAACCAAAATACATTTTATCATACATAAAAGTTCCCCATGGAGTAGTAAATCCAGTCTTTTCTCTATCATCTTCATGAACAACAATCTGATTGTATCTCGAGAAACCATTGATCATATAATTCTTTTTAGCCCCTACCACGTTTTCTAAAACATGATCCATTTTTGGGAGGGGTAGTTATCTTTAAGAGAAGACTGATTTAGGTTCCTAAAATCAACACAGAGTCTTATATCTTCGTTCTTCTTCCTAACATGGACTAAATAAGCCACCCATTCATAGTATCTGAGGGGAACAATGATTTTTGCATCAAGGATTTTTTTAACCTCCTTTTCTATTACTGGCAGAAGGATTGGGTTTATCTGTCTAAGCTTCTGCTTGAAAGGCTTAATACCATGTTTAAAGGGAATGTTATGCTCATTAATAGAAGTATCATAAGTTTTTAAATCCTCCTAAGGCCATGCAAAAACATCTTTATATTGTTTAAGTAACTCAACATAGTTACTCTCTATTTGAGCCAGAAGATATTTAGATATTTTGACCATCTTGGGATTTTCATTTGTTCCTATGTTATAATCTTAAACGTCTTCAGGTTGAGGTCACAAAGTATACTTTAAAGGTATATCATCTTGTTCAAACAACCTTTCTAGAGGGATAAGGCCTCTGGGAATTTGATTGTTTTTAAGTAAGAGCATTCGACGATTTGCAATTTTATCATGGAACTTTTCTGGGTTTTCTCCTTCCTGCATAATCCAAGCAGGATCATTCTGATTTTCTTGATCAATGTGGGTCTCAGAAAACTCATCTACCATTTCTAGAAACTGCTTGATTTGTTCATAATCTTCAAATACTTTCCAGTGTTAAACATTGTAAAGGTTTATGTCTCATCTCAATATGATACTTCAACTTCAAAACAATAGGTGGTACGAAAGTTGCAACAGTTTTGGCTAAAGAGTCAGCTTGTTGATTATGCATTATGGGAATAGAGTGGATTTTGAAAGACCAGAAGAAATTTTCTATGAGATCCTAGGCACAATTTATATACGACATCAATATAGAATTCTTAGCTTGGTATTGTTGTTTTATTATTTTACAATTAGCTCAGCATCACCATAAACTATCAAATGTTTGATTTTTAGTTTTCTTGTAGCTTCTTATCCTAAAACTAAAGCTTCATATTCACACACATTATTGGTACAATCAATATCCCATTGTAATCTATAAGAAAAAAAAATGTAATACTCATCACCTGGTGCCACAAATAAAACTCCATCTCCTGCTCCTTCGGAAGATGAAGCACCATCAAAGAACATTTTCCACATCCCGTCTCTAAAATTTATATTTTTCTTTGAAAATTCTATTTTTTGATTTTCTTCTTCTATACATTCTTCAAAATCATCATCTATGGATAATATACAATTTCCTAGATCTTGATCAACAACATAGACTGGATAATTATTAGGGTTTTGGGGGTCACTTACAGTATAAGCCAGTCTAGTTTCTGTGTACAATCGAGTAAATTTTCCACCAAAAATTGGAATTGTAGCATATGTCATGTCTATCTGGACCGATCTTCCTAACTTGACACCACAAGATCTTGATAAAATCATGCCATACTTGGCAGGAACATCATCAACAACCACATCCATAAGAATACTTTTCACAGGACCCTGAGCAAGATTTACAACTAAATCTTTAATCATACAAAAACACTTAACCTTTCTAGAATCAAAAGAGTATAGATCTTGATAAGGTCAGGTAATTTGAAAGCCCAATTTTTCCATAAATATATTAGGAATCAAATTAAGCGAAGATTTTGAGTCTAACATGAAATTGTGTAGTAAATGATCATGCATAGTCAGTGTAATATAGAAAGGAGCAACATAATCTTTATTATTCTCAATGTGTGGCCCAAACATGATTGTAGTTTTTTCATCCTACAAGTTGATAATATCGACTTGACATTCAACATCAGAAAAATTTATTTCTTTTGCGATTTGATTTTTATAGATTGTATTTCTTGCAAGTTCAACCAAAGGCATTGGAATATTAATTTTATTCAGTTCGTTTTCTAGATTGAAAGCCCAATTGATTTTTCAATTTCCCTAGTCTAAACTCCGACTTCTTTATTTTCTGGCTTCTTAGTATGTACTGTTTTTGTTTCAACTTGCCTTATTCGGGAAACTTGCATTTCATTTGATGGTTTTGTAGTTGCTTCCTCATTCGCTTTGTTTCGAGATAAATGTTTTTTTGGTGGAGTATTTATAGAACTTTTTTCTCTTGGCCTCAAATCATATTTATGTTGGAGCTCAGACATTATTGAATCAACGAGACCTTTATATGTAGAGTCTCCCAAATTGTGTATATTTTCATCATCATTAAATAAAGATTCCAGATCCAAGGATTTCCCATAATCCTCTTTGGTTAGGTGAGGCTCAAGATCATCATCACTGAGGTTGTTTATATCTTCATCTAATTTGTCATAATCTTGCACCTCATCTCTCCGTATGATATTCTCGGTTTTAAAAGGAGCTTGAATATTCTGTTCCTCATTTTTTATTTTCCTTTGTTGTATCTGAGGATTTATGTTAGGATTTCTCCTGAATTGATTTCTAGCGTATGGATCAGGTTTGGATTTTTCCATTTCCATCTTGGAAATTTTATTTGATAAGTCTTTAATAATTTTTTCCATCTCATCCATTTTTTCTTTTGAAGAAATTTTTCTAGAGCCAGAGGGCCCTACATGTTATTTAAAACTCCTGGGTTCTCTTGTTTCCATCTCAACTATATTTTTCAAATTTCTAGATGCCATCATATTGGATTCAATCTCTATAGCATCATCTTGCATTCCTGCTAAAGTAGTGGATCTTCTTTCTCTCAAAAGTAGAGCAAAATCAGAATCAAAAGCCCATGCAAAAGTCACTTTTGCAGTTGGCTGAGAAGGTTTAACTTCATCCGGGATCTTGTGATAAAGTTTATTAAATATTTGAATAAACTCTAGGATTGTTTAAGATGTTTTCTTTCCCAAGGCTTAGAATTAGGTTAAATAATATAGATGATCTTTTTTTCACCCCATTACCTTAAGAAGGAAGTTTCTAGATCATTACATGATGATATAGATTCCACTAGAAGTCCTATGAACCAATTTATTACATGTCCTTCAAAATTTTGTACTAACAGTCTCATGTAAACATCTTCGTGCTCAATACCAAGAATATCAGCGAATTGGTAAAAAAGGTTCCTATATGCTATCTTGCTGTCAAATATCCTTCACCTGTGAATTTAGGGAGTCTCTTCATGTAATTGTCAGGTATATCATGTAGGATAGAAGGAAGAGCTAAGGGATCATATCTAGCAATGACGTTGGAAAAAATACTTGGAGGTTGAACTGGTATATTTTCTTGTCCACCAGCCCCTCCACCTTCAACACCTCCATCACCGGCACCTCCAACACCAACCATTGAAATTCTAGGAGAAGAAACTTGAGGACTAAACAAGAGATTATCAAAAACTTCAAAAGACTGATCTACTGAACTTTTGACTGCTTCGTGGGAAAAAGATAAATTGAACTCGATCTCTTAGATTTATTAGATGTATAAATATGATAAGCAACAGGGGATGAATCTGAGTATAAAAAGTAATTTTTAGGGTTTTTGGAAACATAAAGTTTTACTTAGGGAAGGGAAAGAATTGGTTGTTTACAAATGATAGTAGGTATTAAAAAGGACTCTTTGTTTTCACTAATAAAAGTATCTATCAACGAGATAGGGGTAGTCTGGATAATCTCAAATTTTACTTCAGGAATAATTCCTTCTGGAGTTTCTAATTTAACTTTAAATTTACTTGTTGATGCTTCTGCAGAATGATTTTTTTTATATTTTTATTTAAGACTTAGTTCTTCAGCGGGAATCTTAACATTAACTTGCATAACCTTAGGTTGGTAGATCTTACATGTTGATACATAAGTTTTTCTAAGATATCCCTTTGGTTTCAACAACTCTTCGGGATCCGAAACTAGTGTAGTCTGCTTTTCATCTAGGTTTTTCCTGGTATTGTTTCGACCGAATGCCAACTTTTCCTACAATGGAGTCTCCAGGTGAAATATAAAGAGAGCCTTATCCACATATTCAATCTTTGTTCACCATCAAAGACCAAAATTTAACTTTGTCATTCTCCGAGGGAAAAATGATTTCATTTCTCCATCCTCGACAATGGCTCCAAAAAGATGTTGTTCCTGAGATTGATTCTAGGATCAAAGAATAATGTCAGGCATCAAAGATTTAAATGATTTTTTTTATAAGTGATTTCTTCTACCTTCAATTTTCTAAGACATAATATTTAAATGAAATTTATGATAAGAGAGTACATAGGTTGTATCTCGTTATCTGAGTCATAATTTTAATTTCAAATGATGTAGAATTGATTGATAAAACTGCTAAAACAAAGAAAGGTATCAATTACAGATAAGTCTCACCTTATTTGTAGTAGAAGAAAAATAGAAGATGTACCCTTGAAAAGAGATTAAAAATGCAACAATTCACACAGGTCACAGGTCTTGTTTTTACTCACAGTAATAACAGAGGAAAAACTGTATCTGAATGGATTTCTGATGTGTTACGATCACACTAGATGTTTTACTAAATTGTAATCATTCACTTTTCAAGAACTACAGAAGGGATATATTAAGAGATGGAAACACATGGAAAGCACATAACTCAAATGAAACGAAACTTAGAATCTATGTCTGCACTTGTATTAGTATTCAAAAAGTTATCTCTTTTACATTAGGCTAGAAGCAACCCTGAATAGATCTGAATTCTATCTATTTATACAAAAAATGTCTCAACTAAAAGTAGTTGTACTTTCCACAATATCTTCTCTAAATATAGAATGAAATCCAAATGGAAAAACAAAACGCAGATATTGTTGAGTTATGATTTGATGTACTGGTGCTTCATATGCTCCTTCACTTGCTTCCAGATGCACTTGCTATCCTCCGTTCATTAAACTGAGTACACATATCCATCAAGGCTACCACAAATCTCGATGGTTCAACATTCTCGTTCAATTCAAAGGAAAACACCTTCTTTTGTACTAGTGGTAACTTCTCCGAGATCGTCTTTACTGCCTGAGCTTTAATTTGATACTGTAAATTTGGCTTCACCAACAACTCATTAATCTTGAGAAAATCGATCTGATTCATATGTTGGATGACAGATTGAATATTTTCCTTATTTTTTCTAGAGTTTTCCTTATTCATTTCTATTTCAATATTCTCCAGTGCCTCTGAGATATCATTTCCTTCAAATTCAACCAATTTTATTTCTATAGAAGATAATGTCTCC
>JZKD02S0128183.1:103635-117021 GCA_000966675.3 Picea glauca
TGTGTCTCTCTTGTATTGTGTGTATTCTGTGTTTTTGTTTCTGCATTTGTTTTATTTTATTGCTCCGTGGTCCTGTTTTTCTAACAAACAGGGCACTGATATCCACAGGGGGTTGAATCGGAAGGGGACGGGTCTAGGATTGTCGGGGGGGGGGAAGGGTGAGGGTGATGGGTCTATGATCAGAACCAGTCCAGGGTAGAATGCGAGAACAAGGTAGAAAGGCATCTTCAAGGAAGGAACTGCTTAAGAGAAAGCGGTCTAGAAGAGCAGTGATATGCCTCGGTCCGAGTCTTCTGTTTGACCAAGTGAAGCGACTGTTAGAGGGATTTACATCTAGAAGGTGAAAGGAGGATATAAGATCCTCGAGATGCTCACGAGAGGGGTACCATACTATAGATCCTCATTTTTTTCCCTTATGGTGGAGAGTAGTGTTAAGGTCTCCAACTATTATGAGATCTTTGGGGTCAAGAGTATCTTTGATACTTTGGAGGGAGGACCAGCATTCAATTTTTTCCTTGTATAAAGCAGGCATATAAACATTGATGAAAGTCAGAGTCTTGCCTATTGGTAGATGCAGGAGTGAAGTTTTAATCCAGTGTGTCATGGATTGCCTGAATTGTGGAGAGAAGAAATTAGGATTCCAAAGGGTGCAGATTCCCCTCGAGGCTCCTCTTGTGCTGACTGTTGTGCCTTTGCATGTTCGCCAGATGTAACAACTATCTTGAAGGATGATGTAGGAGCATCTCTCCACATCAGCTAGCCAACCATGTCAGCGTATTCAAAACTCACATTCATGGAGAAGAGGTATAGCCGTCGTTTTCAAAATTTGAATTTGAATGTAATAAATGTTGTAGGCTGTTGAGCCATGAGGACGTGCTTTGCACAGGATGTAGTCATAGGAAGCCTTTAATGGTTTGTAAGGCCTAGATCTAAATCTGATTCTGGACTAGACAACCCATTCAATGTAATTGAATAGGGTAGGTAGATTGGAGGGAAGATCTCTAAGAGCCCCCTCATGTAAAAGATCAATTTCGATCTCATTTTGTAAGTGGGGTTGTAATAGTGAGAGTATGCACAAGAGAGAGAGAGAGAGAGTGTGTGAATAGAGAAGGAGATGAGACTTTGTTATAGTCCACGCTCGAGAACACCCTTGTAAAAACAGGGATTTGGCATTTAATACAAACAACAGTTTTTCATGCATGATTCTGTGTTGAATGAGTGTCTTTGTGTGTTCTTCATATGCTGTGAATGTATGTTGTGATGGTGCATTTCAGGAGTTGTTTTGATTTTCAGGCTTGAGAGGTCTTTGAGGCTTCATACCAGGAGGGTGTGACAGAACGCTGTGGATTTTGATAGCCAGTGCACTGAAGCACTTCTGAACTCTGCGGATTCAGACAAAGGTGTGCCAGGTGGGCACAGTAGCTGAAATCAACAATTCAGAGGAAGACCTTTGAGGTTGTTGAACACCTCAGGAGGCAAGGTTGTGGAGAAGAAAACAGTGGAAGATAGAATCTCTGAGGAGTTCTATGAAGCTCTTCCAAGTGGGCATTGAGCCAGTGCATGGAGTGCACAGAGGAAGAACTCTGTTGTGGGTTCAGATAGAAGTCAGAATCACTGGAGATTCTAGACACTCTGCCAGGAGGGCATTGAGTAAGTGCAAGGAGTGCACAAGGAGAGAACTCTTTGAGTTATGAATTTTGATGAAGAATCCACTAAAGGATCTTCACAGGGTTGTTGAACACCTTGAAAGACTCAACAATAGGTTGCTTGAGCAAAGGATTGCCAGAAGGGCATCAGATATTCTTCAACCGAAGGAGAAGGAAAAAGGGACTTAGTTCCTTAGAGATATGAGTTCATGAGGAAGCTCAGGACGGATAGCACCTTTGTGTGCATGAAGACTCTGTAGGAGCATAGAAGTTAGAATCCTTCAAGGATTCAAAGGTTAAGCTCAGGGGGGACAACGTTTTTATACGCGTAGGCGAGAACTCAAAGTCGTGGAGCTCGCAGGGAAAAGAACCCGAGGTTGAGGTCCTTAGACCTTGGAAATTCTTCCAAGTGTCAAGGAGAACACACAGAAGCTCATGAGGAGTACAACATCCATTGGATGGGCTAAATTAAATTGGACCGTCAGATCTTCCACGTCCAGGAAGAAGCATAGGAGGAGCATACAAGAGGGACGGATCTGAACCGTCAGATCTTGGTCAAAATAACCGACAGTCGTTAGATCTGTCGAGAGTTGCACGAGGGTTAAACCTCATGCATAGAGTGAAGGGAAGATAAATTCCCGAAAGGCATTAGCATATCGGGATTTCGGCATTCGGGATATCGGAGGTCCTGAGGACGAGTAGTCGGGACACTCCACATTGAAAGTCCCGAAACACTGAATTTGATTTGAGCCATCCGTCTGAGGGAGGACACGTGTCACACGATCATCCATTTCAGAGATCCGGGCACTGGGACTCATAGAGGTGAGAATTGTGACTTCACACTTGGTGAATTCTTTAAAAGATCACAGCCGTCCATTCGTAGGGACACGTGGCGGAGATCGAAGGAGTCCATCGGTATTTCGGCTACCGGGGATTCAAGTTGAAAGAGGATTTGTGTCACGGGGAGTCGCAAGTCATGAAATCACGAAACGACGAGGACCGTCCATCTCGAGGGGACGCGTGGCAACAATCTAGGTTTTCGTGGGAATCTCGATAGGAAATCCATTTCAACATATCGGGATTCGACATTTCGGGAATCCTGAGGACAAGGCGTTCGGGCATTTCGGCACTTGGAGTTCCGAAATCGCGAAAGGTAAAGGCCTGGGAGAAATAGCATTTCGGGAAAGAGAGATTTGGAGATTCGAGGATCCTGAGGACAAGAGGTCCGAGTATTTGGGTGTTTTGAAACCCGAAATTATGAAGAAGAAAGAGGAAGCCGGGAAATTGCCAATTGACATTTCTCATATCAGGATTTCAGGGATCAAGAGGACAGGAGGTCCATCGCTTGGGTGGTGAAACCCCAAAATAAGACCATGGTCACGTGAAGGATGGTCACATGGACCAGGGCATAGCCAGAAGGGGCTAAGGCAAGAAATCCATTTCGGAAAATCGACATTTCGGTGTTTAGGAAGTCGAAGGGTCAGAGGATTATTGACATCGGGATTCAAAAAGTCCCGAAACCCGAAATTCTATTGGGGAAAATTCACGGTCGTGTATACAGAGGCCGTAAGGGGAAAAGAAGGACCTGTGGATGAAATTGACAGAGATTCCAACAGGGAATCGAAATAGCCACTTCGGCTCATGAGGTGAATGAACGATCCTTTAGAATGGGAGGTCAGGTGCATGATCTGCTAAGGTAGGTTGCGGGGTTGCATCATCAGTTTGGTATCAGAGCTTGATTCTTGCTTGTAAATTTCAGGCAAGGTAAGCCGGAGAAGGAGAGCACTCTGATACACACATCAAGTGGTATCAGAGCTCAAATTTTGTTTGTAGGTTTCAGACAGAAGGAGCAGGAAGAAGACAGAGTACTGGAAACTCTGTAAGGATTGTTTGCAGGTAGGCAACACTCCATAGACAGTCAGAGGGACTGTAGGAATAAGCTGGGAACACTCAGGGTTTCAGAGTGACACTAGCAAGTTTGTTAGGAGGGTAGACAAGAACAACAACATGGCTACTGAAGGCCGTAGATATGCTGGGAGGAAAAACCCAGAGCTGATGAGCAAGTCTGAAATAGATGAAGAGCTTGCTGATATAAGGGAAGAAATGGAAAAGCTTGCATTGTGGATGCAGCAGAATACCAAGTCGAGATTTTATATGAATGGCCCATGAGGAAGCTGAAAGAAAAATGGCCAGTCAAGGAGTTGATGGCTAGAAGACAGTGTAGGTTGTTAAGAGGATGGTTGAGGCATGCTGAAAACCTCAATGGACTAGAAGAAATGGTTAAGATATGTGAACCAGAGACTGGGAGAGATCTCAGTGATGCAGAGGATTAAATGGGATCGGTTGAAGATCTCAAACACTGCCAGGAGGGCGGAGAAGAAATTCCCAATTTCTAGGTGGGCAAAGAGTTGAGGTCACTACGGGATCTCAGAGACTGTCAGGAGGACAGCAGGGGAATTTCACATTGCCAGGAGGGCAATGGATCGAGATCGCTGCAGGATCTCATAGACTGCCAGGAGGGTAGCATAAATTTTCCAATTCACTAGGTGGGAAAGGGAACAGAGATGGGACTGTCTGAAAGTCTCATGGACTATGAGGTGAGTTCAATTCAGCCTGAGGTGTTGATGAAGATGGGATCAGTTGATCTCATAGTCTGCCAGGGAAGCCATAAAGAAATCCTAATTTTCCAGGTGGGCAGGGATAAGCAGATGAGGCTATTTGAGGGTCTCATAAACTCAGAGGTGAGTTTGAATCAACCCGAGGAGATGATAGAGGAGGAAGATTCATATATTTCTTCAAGCCATGTGAATGAAGATGATGACAAGTTAAAAACTTGCACCATGCGAGAGGAGGATCGGAAGAATCTTCTAATGATTGGGGGAATTGAAATATTCCTACCATTTGCCCAAGAGGAGGCATAAATCTATGTTGCAGATGTTGAAGCAACAATAGGAGAAAGACAGCCAGTTGATATTGTCAAAAAAGCATTGGAGTAAACTTTGAAAGCTACCCAGGCAAAAGAGGAGGATGATGAGCATTCTGAGGAATGGCTCAATACTTTCATCCAGGAAGCTGAAAGGACTGCAGCATTGGAGCTTGCAGTGGAAGAAGAAGAAGAGGCGGACAACATTAGTTTGGCTGATCTGTATGAACAGATAGAAGCCCTGGAGAGAAGGGTGATAGTGCAGGGCATGCACATCCAACAGGCAAGGTTGGAAGCAGATGAAGAGGATGGCATGGGAGATCACAGTGATCTACCCAATTGCAGAATTTTTTTGCAGCTGGGGAGACTGCAAAAACAAAGCCAGCCACTGGAGTAGCTGGATGAGGTGATCAATCAGATCGGGGAGCTTATGTTAGGGTCAGTAGAGACTCTTAGTAAGGAGAAGCTGAACAGAGAAGCAGCAGCAATAGTACAATAGCATCAAGGAAGTGGAACAAGGAGACTCCAGACAGTTGTTTGGGATCCAGGAGGATTTCCACAGCTGAGAGTGGAAGCTCATGAGTAGGAGCTCATGAATTTTGCAGATGAGGAGTATGATGCAGGAGCATCTCTCCATGTCATCTAGCCAGCCATCTAGCCACGTCAGAGTATTCAAAATGCACATTCATGGAGAAGAGGCACAACCCTCGTTTTCAAAATTTGAATTTGAATGTAATAAATGTTGTAGGTTGTTGAGCCACGAGGCTGTGCTTTGCACAGGCTGTAGTCATAGGAAGCCTTTAATGGTTTGTAAGGCTGAGATCTAGATCCGATTCTGGACTAGACAACCCATTCAATGTAATTGAATAGGGTAGGTAGATTGGAGGGAAGAGCTCTAAGAGCCCCCTCATGTAAAAGATTAATTTCGATATCATTTTGTAAGTGGGGTTGTAATAGTGAGAGTATGCACAAGAGAGAGCGAGTGTGCATAGAGAGGAAGCTGAGACTTTGTTACAGTCCACGCTCGAGAACACCCTTGTAAAAACAGGCATTTTCCATTTAATACAAACAACGATTTTTCTTGCATGATTCTGTGTTTAATGAGTGTCTTTGTGTGTTCTTCATATGCTGTGAATGTATGTTGTGATGGTGCATTTGCAGGAGTTGTTTTTATTTTCAGGCTTGAGAGGTCTTTGAGGCTTCATACCAGCAGGGTGTGACAGAACGCTGCGGTCTCTGATAGCTAGTGCACTGAAGCACTTCTGAACTCTGCGGATTCAGATAAAGGCGTGCGAGGTGGGCACAGTCGCTGAAATCAACAATTCAGAGGAAGACCTTTGAGGTTGCTGAACACCTCAGGAGGCAAGGTTGTGGAGAAGAACACAGTGGCAGACAGAATCTTTGAGGAGTTCTGTGAAGCTCTGCCAAGTGGGCATTGAGCCAGTGCAAGGAATGCATAGAGGAAGAACTCTGTTGTGGGTTTAGACAGAAGTCAGAATCACTGGAGATTCTACACACTTTTCCAGGAGGGCATTGAGTAAGTGCAAGGAGTGCACAGGGAGAGAACTCTTTGAGTTCTGAATGAAGAAGAATCCACTGAAGAATCTTCACAAGGTTGTTGAACACCCTGAAAGACTCAACAATAGGTTGCTTGAGCGAAGGATTGCCAGGAGGGCATCAGATATTCTTCAACCGAAGGAGAAAGAAAAAGGGACTTAGTTCCTTAGAGATCTGAGTTCGCGAGGAAGCTCAGGACGGATAACACCTTTGTGTGCGTGAAGACTCTGCAGGAGCGCAGAAGTCAGAATCCTTCAAGGATTCAAAGGTTAAGCTCAGGGGGGACATCATTTTTATACGCGCAGGCGAGAACTCGAAGTCGTGGAGCTCGCAGGGAAAAGAACCCGAGGTTGAGGTCTTTAGACCTTGGAAATTATTCCAAGTGTCGAGGAGAATGCGGAGAATCTCAAGAGGAGTACAACATCCGTTGGATGGGATAAAATAAACTGGACCGTCGGATCTTCCACGTCCAGGAAGAAGCATAGGAGGAGTGTACAAGAGGGACGGATCTGAACCATTAGATCTTGGTCAAAACAGCCGACAGTTGTTAGATCTGTCGAGAGTTGCACGAGGGTTAAACCTCACGCACAGAGTGAAGGGAAGAGAAAGTCCCGAAAAGCATTAGCATATTGGGATTTTGGTATTCGGGATATCGGAGGTACTGAGGACGAGTAGTCGGGACACTCCACATCAAAAGTCCCGAAACAATGAATTTGATCTGAGCCGTCGGTCTGAGGGAGGACACGTGTCACACAATCATCCGTTTCGGAAATCCGGGCACGGGGACTCACAGAGGTGAGCATTGTGATTTCGCACCTGACAAAGTCTCGAAAAGATCACAGTGGTCCATTCGTAAGGACACGTGGCGGAGATCGAAGGAGTCCATCGGTATTTTGGCTACCGAGGATTCAAGTTGACAGAGGATTTGTGTCACGAGGAGTCGCAAGTCGCGAAATCGTGAAACGACGAGGATCGTCCATCTCGAGGGGATGTGTGGCAACAATCTAGGCTTTCGGGGGGATCCCGATAGGAGAGCCATTTCGGCATATCGGGATTCGGCGTTTCGGGAATCCTGAGGACAAGGCGTTCGGGCAATTCGACACTTGAAGTTTTGAAATCGCGAAAGGAAAAGGCCTAGGAGAAATAGCGTTTCGGGAAATCGGGATTCGGAGATTCGGGGATCCTGAGGACAAGAGGTCTGAGTATTTCGATGTTTTGAAACCCAAAATTGCGAAGAAGAAAGAGGAAGCTGGGAAATTGCCAATCGACATTTCGCATATCGAGATTTCGGGGATCAAGAGGACAGGAGGTCCATCGCTTGGGTGGTGAAAACCTGAAATAAGACCATGGTCATGTGAAGGATGGTCACATGGCCCAGGGCATAGCCAAGAGGGGCTAAGGCGAGAAAGCCATTTCGGCAAATGGACATTTCGGTGTTCGGGAATTTGAAGGGTCAGAGGATTCTTGACATCGGGATTCAAGAAGTCCCGAAACCCGAAATTCTGTTGGGGAAAATTCACGGTCGTGTATACAGAGGCCATAAGGGGAAAAGAAGGACCTGTGGATCAAATTGATAGAGATTCCAGCAGGGAATCGAAAGAGCCGCTTCGGCTCATGAGGTGAATGAACGATCCTTTAGACTGGGAGTTTAGGCGCATGATCTACTGAGGTAGGTTGTGGGGTTGCGTCATCAAAGGATTTCAGTGTCCTTCCTTTTTGTTTCCTGGAGCAGGAGGACTTACGGATTTTCTGCTTTAATAAGATCGTGTATTAGCGAGAGCTTGTGTCGACTCCCTAGTCCTCTACAATTCCAGGAGATCGCTTTTATCATTTAGTAGGTTTAGGGTTTCCCCTTTTATGGGGGTTGGATCCACTCGGGTTCCTGGTCTGCCTTGTTTCCTTCCTGGCATGCTGGTCCAAGGTTGTTTGTTTCCCAAGTTCGATTTCCTTCCTGGATGAAGCTTCTCTTTTATGCAGGTTTGTCTTTCTACCCACTTTTTTGATGGGGGAGGTGAGTGAATCAAACTCTGATTTTTCTTCCGAGCTTTGATCTAGATCGTCCTCCTTAGGATGAGAGGCTTGATGAGAAGGAGAAGGCTGAGCAGAGGGTGGGGTCGACGACTCAAGGGGATGGGTTAAAGGGGGGGATGGGTGCAGGCTAGGTGGCTCCTCTCTAGAAGGATCTTGGATCTATTCGGAAGGAGCAGGAGGAGGTGAGGTATTAGGCGGGGGAGGCGTGGGGATGGCTTTAGTGTTCGTGTCGTGCCTCTGGTGCTTTTTCTTTTTGGGTTGCTACCACTGTTCAGCTTCTTCAGTCGGGCTTTCAGGGGGAGATTTAGGACAATGCTTCACAAAATGACCATACTCATGGCAGATTTTTCATTTGAAGGGCAGTTGTTAGTAATCAACTTGTTGCAGGTAATTGCATTTATCCAGGGTGAGATTGATAGTTTCAAGTAGGCCTTTTTCTAGATCCACTTCTACATAGATGCACGCACAGGCTTGAAGGCCATCTTTAGGTTCTGCTTGATCTATGAACTTCCCGAGTGTGTTTCCTATAGATCAGATAGTTTCATTATTCCAGCAATGCAGAGGGAGGAAAGGGAGGCGAACCCAGACAGGAACAACACTAGGAATATCATTTTCGAGGTTAAAATCAGGAGTCCAACTATTGAGGTACATACCCCTGGAGCCCATGAAATACGGTCCGCTTCTGAAGAAGAGATCTCTATCTGCTTTTTTTTCGAAAAGAAATGCGAAGAAACCTCTTCCGCAGAGGAAATGAGAGAGGTTACCTTTCAGAAGGGGTTTCCAGTTCTTGTTGATCTAGATCGCCATAGCTCGCGGTGATGGCCAGATTCCCGTAAATTGTCCTATGAGTGCTTGTTCAACAAATTTGAGGGCGAGGGCTCTTGAGGTTCCTTGGACTTGTACCGAAGGGATCTCGTCCAACTTTTTCACAAACTTTGGAGGGATTTGTTTACTCGTCTTGGGAAGCAAGGCAATGAGGGAGGCGAAGACTATCGCATCTTTGGAAGAGTCAGAGGAAGAGGGATCGGGGGGGGGCGAGGCCTCTCCAGGAGAGGGGGGCATGCGTGCAGAGGGAGGGAGGATAGGGCATCCACAGCTTCGATCGTGAGAAGAGAAAATTATCCCTTACTCTAAGGATTATTGCAAAGGAATAATTACGTCGAAAGGCGTATACCTATTGGAGATGGGCACAATTAATCACCTTTTAATTTAAAATTCTAATCTGATTGCTAACAATTGAAAATGATGGAATATTCTTAGTCGTCCTCCCAAATCAATGAATGTGATTTACTCTTCATAACTTCCTTGTATTTTTGTATGCATCAGTTAACTTGTTTACTTTTTAACATTTACCTAATCATATTAAGAAATTACTTTACCACCATATGATTTCCACGTTTAACTGATTAACCTTTGGAATTACCACATTTAAGATTAACTTTTGGATTTCCTCAGCTCTATGTGCATTTCAGCTGTCTGTGTGTTTCAATTCACCAAAGTACTGTCCATCCAGATAACTTTCAGCGTTCATCAACCGCAACACCAACCACTTTGCGGCTATGCTAGTATATATATTTAAACAACACCAAAAATATATTCAGAAATGCAATTTAAACAACACCAAAAATATAGATTTTGTCCAAATTTACATGACCGGATTCGAACAAAAAAACCCCAAAAATAGAACTTTTAGCCAACGCCCCCCCCAAAAATGGATAAATAATAGATGAAAATTAGCTTCGTGCTTTCGCGTTGGCTACATAAATCGCTATAAATAGAGATGGTTCCAGCAGGCGACCTGCAAGGTGTCGGGAAAGATATCATTCACAAAAAACCAAGAAATGACATTCACAACCACAATTGACTTACATGGATGTTGACTTACAGGATGTCGACTTACAGGGCACTGATATCCACAAGGGGTTGAATCGGAAGGGGATGGGTTTAGGATTGTTGGGGGGGGAAAGGGTGAGGGTGATAGGTCTATGATCAGAACCAGTCCAGGGTAGAATGCGAGAATAAGGTAGAAAGGCATCTTCAAGGAAGGAACTGCTTAAGAGAAAGCATTCTAGACGAGCAGTGATATGCCCTGGTCCGAGTCTTCTGTTTGACCAAGTGAAGCGACTGTTAGAGGGATTTACATCTAGAAGGTGAAAGGAGGATATAAGATCCTCGAGATGCTCACGAGAGGGGTCTCATACTAGAGATCCCCCTTTTTTTTCCTTATGGTGGAGAGTAGTGTTGAGTTCTCCAGCTATTATGAGATCTTTGGGGTCAAGAGTATCTTTGATACTTTGGAGGGAGGACCAACATTCAATTTTTTCCTGGTATAAAGAAGGCATATAAACATTGATGAAAGTCAGAGTGTTACCTATTGGTAGATGCAGGAGTAAAGTTTTAATCCAGTGTGTCGTGGACTGCCTGGATTGTAGAGAGAAGAAATTAGGATCCCAAAGGGTGCAGATTCCCCCGGAGGCTCCTCTTGTGCTGATTGTTGCGCCTTTGCATGTTCGCAAGATGTAACAACTATCTTGAAGGATTTCAGTGTCCTTCCTTTTTGTCTCCTGGAGCAGGAGGACTTGCATATTTTCTTCTTTAATAAGATCGTGTATTAGCGAGAGCTTGTGTCGACTCCCTAGTCCTCTGCAATCCCTAGTCCTCTGCAATTCCAATTGAGGTTCCTTGGACCTGTACCGAAGGGATCTCATCCAACTTTTTCACAAACTTTGGAGGGGTTTGTTTACTCGTCTTGGGAAGTGAGGCAATGAGGGAGGCGAAGGCTGCCGCATCTTTGGAAGAGTCGGAGCGAGAGGGATACAATTTTTTTTTTATTTTGAAAAAAAAAATTGTATTAAAGGGATTGAAAGCTATCAAACTAAAATTATAATAAAAATAATTTTCAAATATCTTTATATTTTAAATGGGATTGAAAGCTATGAAACTAAAATTATAATATAAATATATTTCAAATATCTTTATATTTTAAATAAATTTGACTTCATAACTTTATATTTTAAATAAATTTGACTTCATAAATTTTAAATAAACTAATGTTCCATTTCGTATCTTCGAGGAAAGTGCTTGTTCGCTAATCCTTGTATCTTCGAGGAAAGTGCTTGTTCGCCAATCCTTGTATCTTGTAACAATTCGGCCTTCTATAACATGTTCCATTTCGTTGCTCCTCTTAATAAATATCAACAATTCGGCCTTCTATAACACCAAGCAAAGCAAATCGTGAAGCAGCAGCAGCAGACGATGGGGATGACGCCAGAGTAAGGAAATTTTGAGAAGACGAAGATTGGTTCCGAGAGCAGAAGGAAATGGAGTGGATTTTGCAAGCACATGAGGAAAGGCTCCACGAAATTAATAGATCTTTGCAGGTACATAGGGAGATGATCCAAGGCAACAGTTCCACCATTTACACCGTTTTAACCGAGGTTCAGCAAGTCCTATCCCGGCTTGATCTCATTACGGGGAATTTGGCAGAATTAACCTGCAGACACAATGTGCTCTACTAAAGGCCTTGTTTGAACAGCAGAGTGTTAATCTGGACACACAGTGCGCTCAACTGAGGGACTTGTTTGTCCAGGTGAGCATGAATGTTAATTCTGAGGCCTCAAATCAAATGATATCGAACAATTCTGGACAAGGAGATCTCCGAGAAGAAGAAACTGTGCAACAGCCTTTTGAGGCCATGGAAATAAGTGAACAGGAACCAATGCAATTTAACCAGGGACCAGATGATGCTACCAGCCTCAATATCTTTTAATTAGTCTATGTTTTTCATATATATTAGGCAGTTTTCATAGAATCTACAGTAGTAGTAGATACTGGGAGTTTTTGTTGCAGAAAACCGTAATTTTGTATTTTGGTTTAGATTTGTCATGTTTAACCAATTTCGGAGAACTCGGGATTAATGTACTGGCACTGTTTAGCTCTGTTACAGTCTCCTTTAATTAATAATAATCTTTTACAGTTTCGGTATTTTTTTGAAAATATGGAGATTGAATTTTTTTAAATAAGTTTAAGTTGGGTTTGGGAAGAGGTTTTGGAATTCTGTATTGCTTAAAACAGAGCTTGCATTGCATTACAGAGCTTTTCTTTTAGGTTTAATGGGTTATACTTTTATGAAAAAAAAAAAAAAAAACTTCTTAAAATAACATTAAGAATTTCATTAAAATAACTTCTTAAAATAACATTAAGAATTTCATTAAAATAATTAAGAATTTCATTAAAATAACATTGTCCATACAATGAGAAACTACATAACGGAACCAAGTCCCATATTCATTACATGATCCTTGAATTTAAATGGTGGCATGCCCTTAGTCAAAGGATCAATGATCATCAATTCAGTGCTGACATGCTCAATGGCCACTTTCTTTTCTTTAACACGTTCCCTTATGGCTAAATACTTAATGTCGATGTGTTTGTTTCGACTCCCACTTTTGTTGTTTTTAGCCATAAAAACAACAACTGAATTGTCACAATACACTGTCAATGGCTTGGAGATAGAATCCATAATTCTAAGCCCAGAAATGAAACTCTTAAGCCATACACCATGTAAAGTAGCCTCAAAACAGGAGACGAACTCGACTTCCATAGTGGAAGTGGCAATCAAGGTCTGCTTGGCACTCCTCCATGATACAGCTCCACCGGCCATCATAAAAGTGTATCCCGATGTTAATTTGTGTGAATCAACACATCTAGCGAAGTCAGAATCTGAGTAGCCAATTACTTCCAAATTGTCCGACCGTCTATACATAAGCATGTAGTTTTTGGTTCCTTGAAGGTACCTCATTACTTTCTTTCCAACTCTCCAGTGGTCTATACCTGGATTACTCTGATATCGTCCCAACATTCCCACAACAAATGCAATGTCGGGTCTTGTGCAGACCTGAGCATACATTAGGCTTCCGAAAACCGAAGCATATGGAATGTTCTTCATTTGTTCCCTTTCAAAATCGTTCTTCGGGCATTGGTTCAAATTGAACCTATCACCCTTCACAATGGGAGCTATACTTGGTGAACAAACCTTCATCTAAAATCTCTCTAAAATTTTATTAATATAGGTTTCCTGAGACAGACCCAAGATGCCTCGAAATCTGTCTCTGTGGATCTTAATGCCAATGACATAAGATGCCTCACCCATATCCTTCATATCGAAATTTTTAGAGAGGAATTGTTTCACCTCATGCAACAAACCCTTATCATTGGTTGCTAGCAAAA
>JZKD02S0128183.1:120899-158127 GCA_000966675.3 Picea glauca
ATAAATTTAATGGAGAAATTAGAAGTGGGTTAACCCTAAAATAAGGAAAGTGGGCAAAGTGACCTAGAAGATGTTTTTAAGGAAGCTACTTGGAGAGTATAAATAAGAGACAAGAGCCTCTCATTTTAGATCACACTAGAGAATATTGAATATCTATAGGTGTTTGAGGTAACCAAAGGATATCTAAGCCTAATTTCATAGGGAAGGTGAAGAAAACAAGGCCAAAATTCAAGGGAGGATAAATTCTTTTGATGATGCTTTCTAAGGTATGTTATTTACAAGTCATCTCACCATTTTCACAATAACTTGTTTTATAGAATGATTTAGAAAGTGAAATTGCTATTCCATTGATGAAACATATCCAAGTATCCATGGTAAAAATTCATCTTGTGGGTCGTTGTATTTTTGGAGTTACACTCCGTGCAAAATAGGGTTTGTGGCTAGTCCTTAAACTAGTCTAAAACATGTGTTTCGGGTAAAAACTTCATAACTTATTCATAACAGATCAAAATTCAGTAAAACCAAATGTGTTGGTTAGAGTATAGTTTGTAGTAGTCTTTGTAACATTTGCAGATCCATTCAACAAATATTCGATGTGGGGCACACCCTACAAGGTCGCTCTCTAGAATAAGCCAGAATTAAGCAAGGTATGTCATTTTTTCTATAACTTATTTTCTGAGAGGTTCCAAGTAGTGAAACCTGGAGGAATTACATAAAAAGACTGAAGAACATTGTGTATCATTTTTAGATATTTATTCATTACAGGTACATAGTTATGATTATTTCAAGTTAGGGTTGTTGACTTATCCAAAACTAGTCATGTGAGACTAAAGAAAAGTTTGATGAAAATGATAGTCTCTTGTTGTTAAAGTTAAGGAAGGTTTGCAGGTATGTGATCATATACACCAGGTCTATTACAGTGTTACAAATCATATTGGGATGATGAAATTGATGAGGTATTTTGGTTGAGGTACATGTTGGGTACATAGTTGAGACAAGTAGTTGATGAGTTGGCACATACATGAGGTGTATAGTTGATGATGATGGTACATATTGATGAGTAGTTGACACATGATTGGTACATACTTGGTACATGGTTGGATGCACTTGTTTATGGTACAGGTTGATTACAGGTTGTTTGGTACAGGTAAGTGCATGGTTGATGCACTTGTTTATGGTACAGGTTGATTACAGGTTGTTTGGTACAGGTTGGTGCATGGTTGATGAACTTGCTTATGGTACAGGTTAACTACAGGTTGAGGTACAGGTTGATGCATGGTTCAGGTTTATTCATACAGGTTTACAATGGTATATCTCACAGTGATAGTGTGGAAATGGTTCCATCATTCTAATTCTACTTCAGGGCCATTGGATGGGGAAATGACAGGTGGTTGTAGGCACCTTCTGGTCGTAGTCGGAGAACATAGGGTGTTGTAGCCTCCTTCTGGTTGTAGCCAGAGAATTGGGAAGTTGGATCTTCCCTCAGGTTGTAGCCTAAGAAACTAGGGGGTTGGAGCCTCCTTCAGTTGCAGCTGGAAAACAAAGGAATTTGGTGCTTCCAATGAATTTAATTCTTCAAGACATATAAGAAAAAACATTATGTGGTTTTCTCCCGCTTTGGGTTTCCACGTAAAACACTGGTGTACTGTGTATGTGTATGATTTTTCATTTTTTCATTACTCATTATTGGATGATAATTCTACATTGATATAACACTTGGATTATTTGGTTAAAAAGGATTATAATTGCTCTATTATTGATTCACCCCTACCTCTCAGTAATCCAACAGATAATGTCTCCAGACAAGCCTCCTTTTCCTCTCTGGCAAGTTTTTTTCTTTCTTCTAGGTTCATCTCCCAAACTTTCAAGGCCATTTCACCCTTCACTTGTTCATATCGTGAGAAAGGGGTGAGACCAGAGATATTGGCTTTCTGCCTCCATATAATGAATTCGTGAAACTTGGATCTAGCCACACATGCATCCTTTTATTTCACATTAATACTTTTCAGAGAATTATTTATTTCTTGATAGTATTTCTGAATAGTATCCACCTTTTTATATAGATCCTATTGGAAAGCTTCCAGATTCTTATCGATTTCAGATGCTTGTGCTTTGATAGCAGTGAATTATATTGTTGTGTTCTCCACTAGGAATAATTTGGCTTGCAGTTGTTCTATCAAACTGTCCCGCTGAGTAATCATGTCTTTGATGGTCTGTGAACTATGGTAAATCAACTCGAGTTTCTCCTGTAATTGCTTCATCTATTGCTGATAATTTAACCCGATTTTCTCTATGTCTTGATTCATTATGCTCCTGACAACCTGTTGTATGCTATGTATTTCATTCTGAAATTATTCCACAAAGAGAGTTTTTTGTTACAGTTGTTTGGTCAGATTATCCACTGACCATTGGTTGGCAGTGGAAAAACACCCTAGTGAATATGCAACCTCCTTGGCAAACTCAGGATCATCTTGGCCTTTTCCATCATCCACTATTTTCTGCCTTTTAGTAACTACTCCATATTTTTGCTGAGATTCTTTCTTTACAATAGATTTTTTTTTCTTGATCAAAAATAAACTTGAGGGAGGCATTTCTTTAGGCCAGATAGGAGTAAGTTCATCTATGTGAACGACCTCCGAACTAGGAGTTCCAAAACTGGTTTCTAAAGGAGTTAATGAGGGAATAAGAGATATAATTGTGGTGGAGCTTTCTGGACCTGTTGTGCTTGGGGTGCCAATAGAAGTAACTGGTGATGAATGGGGGAAAACTTGTCCCTAATTCATGAAAGCTTCAAACTGGGCTAATATTTTTTGATCATTTAGACCTAGCAGTGATGTTTTTATCTCTTTAAATAACCCGTCTCAACTCTTCAATACTTCTTCAGTTTTGTTTTTAGTGGAGCAACTTGGCTGAGATTCCGTGGATTTATCTTTCTGTGAAGATGGAATGGGCCTTGAATCTCCTTGTAAAATCTTAGGTAAGTTGTTTCGTCAATGCTTTTGGAAGCTGAGGAAACCAACCTGTTGGTTAGGAGGCAGAGTCTGTAATCTATTTTGAATTTTTTCATAGGACATATCCCCCCTAAAAACATCATCATAAGGAGACTCCTCGTGGATGTATCCTTTCATGTTGAATTGATCCAAATGATTCTCTACCAGCTTATGTGGATCGTGTCTTTTGAATTCGATGTCAACTATTTTGACATCTTCCAAGGTTGCAACCTCTACTTTGGTATGACCAAAATCTAACAATGTAAACATACCAACCTGAATGGGAAAAGTTGGCCATACCTTTTTCTGAGCCGCTTTTAATTCCTTAGTGATTTCTCCTACTACTGTTTGGTATTCCACTTCTCGGCACACCAACCTGTCAGGTAAAAATTTTTTAAGGGCATGAGGAGGAACAGAGCAGTCAAACACTCTAATGTAAAAGAAGTTCTCTTCCATGTATCAGTCTGCAAATGTGCATAAGTTTTCCATAATATTCTCTGAAATCCTGGGTGGTGGGTGACCATAGATATCTAGATGAATAGGTACCACCACGTCGTGACAGATCTCATAAAATAAATCTTCAACATTTTATTCCCATAATTTGGAGTGGTAGAAGTGTATAAGCTCAGAACTAGCTAGAGTCCAACTCCAGTTCATAAAATAAATCTTGCTTCTTCACAGCGTTGTGTGGCTCCATAATCCTCAGGGAAATGAAATTAACCTGCCTGTAACAAGAGAAGTCTGTAAGATATTTACTGAATGGAAAATTCTAATTGCAAATGATAAAATGACTTGAAATTCGAAATGTTTTATTCATAAAGTCTATCAATCTTCGTATTGATTTACTGACAGATAAATTATTAAAAATTTAATGGAATTTATTACTTGGTGATTCACAATATTTATTCAAATCGTTAACTTTAGCCAATCATAAATGTGATTAATACTTCGACGGTTTGATGTTCGGAGGTTTTGAATGTGAAAAGAAAAAATTTCCCGAAGGCCGAATTCCCAGAGAAGTTAATCTCTAATTAATCGCTTTTATGTTTTAAATATTTTATTAGCCTTAAGTACTTTAGAAGTTCAGTGTTCCGGGGTTTTGGATGAAGGGTGATAGAAATCCTCCGTAGGCTGAATTCTCAGAGTAAATGTTTTGAACCATTATATATATTTTTCGAGATTTGGAACTCTGGATCTCTGGAGCTCCGGGAGTTCAGTTATTTAAAATTGGGGTTCGTACTTCGGTGGTTGGACGTTCAGGAGTTTTGGATGTAACACAAAATAAATCTCCCGAAGACCAAATTTGCAAAGAGATTAATTAATACTTGATCATGATTAACTAAAGTTGTTAAATGTTTTATTATCCCTTTGAAACACGTTTACTTTTTTGTGATATCCAATATTGTGACACTTTGATGCTTCGACGATTGTGAACCCAATCTTTGTTTAAACTTCTGAAGGGAAATCTCCTAGAGTGACGTGGCAAAGATGAAATCATTCTCAGTGACGTGTCAAGAAAGGAGGGGTGACACGTGTCACTTGAAATTGTGCAAATAATCTAATATAAATGTTAAAAATAAGTGCCACGTGTCAGCCCAAGAAAAGATTAAAAGACAAGTGTCCTATGACTCATTTGTAAGTCCTTTTAGAAATTCTCACGAGGAATTATCTTCGAGACTTCATAGATTCGGGGTTTTTATTGTTTAGATTTCTTGAAAATCCCGAAGTGTGAAGCTCCGAAGTGATCGTTAAAGGTTTTCGTTTAAAATTCGGGCAGTTTTTACATTCCAGAGATCACAAGAACTGTTTGATCAACTTAGTACAACTCATCGTCGAGTGACATTTTAAGTGCCTTATTGATCTATAACGACCAAGGATTTATTTAAATTAAAAGACAATTTCCTAAGTTTTTCCTTTTTTGGGTGAAAATTTTATTTCTAAGAGGCAAAAAACAAAGGAATAAAAGTTCAAAATTCTAAGTGTTCTAACATAGGCTCCATCTGGGGATTGTGGCTCCCTGTGAGGCATGAAAGAACAGTAGACCAGGTGCCTTTATTGGGAAAATGGATTCATTATTTCTTTTTTGAAAAACGTTTTCTGGTTTTATTTAAGAATTAGTCATACATAGAAAAATGAACTCATCCACATCCAAAATCTTTAAAACACATTTCATGATTGATCTCAAGTTAGGATATTATAGATATTGCTTCACTGCCAGCGAGCCTGTTCAGTACTCCGGTGAAGTTATCTACTTCCCCCATTGAATTTCCTTTCACCACTGCAATTAACAAATTTGCATTTCGCTGAGATGAGGGTAATCAATATATGAATTTCCTTTCATCATCTCTTTTAGACAAGATGGGGGAAATTGAATTATGAATTTCCTTTCACCATCTGTTTTGGATTTTAACATTTTTAAGTGGGGGCAATCAATTTGTATGTAACATACAAGGGATGATATATGTTTAAAATATTTAAAATGAAAAAGAAGGCATGTCTACAATTTTAAGAATACTCTAAAAATACTTTCTTCCAATTTTCAGTACACCTTCGCCTATAGGAGAAACTTTTGGGGAATTTCAATCATGCCACAGATAAACCTTGAGCGAGCTTGTCAGTTTAAAATCTGATATTAGGGCTAACATTATCAGGATTAGCCTAGACATACTTATTCAATTAAACTCAAAGGAACATAAATATTTTCTTCTAATCTTGTTTTGAAAATATGCTTTTGAGTTTTCAGAGTCAGGCTAAGTCTCTTTATTTCTATGAAGACTAAAAGGATGAGAAAGGAGAAATAAAATATGAAGTGGAAAGAAATTGGGGAGAGACAGAAACAACCAAATCAAGGGTTTGGAAAATCTGAATAAAAAATGTCTTAATCCCACACAAATTTGTGTATTAAGTTCAGACTTCTTTCGAGTTTATTTATTATTATTTATTATTTTTTATACCAGAGATGGATTTAGAATTCATCTGCATGACAATTCGAGTTATATTTTTCTACATCTCCAATTTTTAGATCAGGTGATAACATCAGCATGAGAAAAACTTCCTTCGTATTTATTTCAATCAATTTCTAAATTTTATTCGAACTATAAAGAAGAATAGGAACTCATACCTTATTTTCCTTTTGAATTTTCAGCAAGGCATATTATTTATTTATCACTTGTTTTTAGAGAAATAAAAAAATGATGAAAAGACGAGTGTCAAGTTTTTCTTGAGCCTCATCTTCTATTCAACAAGATCTATTCTGCAAAAGGAATGAAATACAAAATATCAGATAATCCTGTAGAATAGAGATGATACATGAGGAAGATGCTTTTTATTTTAGTAGTTCTCAAGAAGCTTTTGATGTATTCTCTGTATTATATTGATTAACTATTGAATGAATTTTATTTTACAATGCAATTTATTTTTATTTTTCTAAATTTATTTTCAAAATGAAGTCAAGCAATCATAATTTTATTAAAAATATTTACAACAATTTATCAAATCACTCAGATAATTTTCAAAAAAAAGAAAAATGGAAATTTTTTATTGGCTCCAATGTCAATACAATCCAATATATACAATGGAAATCTAAAAAGTAACTACTGCATGAAATGCTTTAGAGAATTCCCATTGATAGGGGCCTCAAGAATCTCTCCATTAAGAATTTCAAGAGAGAATGAGTTTTTTCCTTCAGCAGCTGCAATTTTGAAGGGTTTGAACCAGAGATGATCAAATTTCCCATGTTTCCCTGCATATTCCTTTCTAGCTTCCCATTTTAATACTAAATCGCTAGGAAGAAACTCCCTGTCTTTAGATTTTTTTTATCAAAAAGGGCTTTCATGTTATCCTGGTATTTTTGGAGCTTATCATCCACTTCTACTATGTTTTGTTGTACTTCGATGATTTGATTTATTCTTCTCGTAATATCATTTGGCTCTTTATTCACATCCTGCTAGAGTTTCATCATAGGAAGAGAGATATTAATAGGAAGAATAACATCAATATCATAAACTAATAACATCAATAACATACCTATAGATTTTTTGGTGTCAATTATGTTTGCCCATAAGGCATATTTTAAGTGTATATGCCAAGATTTTTTGTTTTCTATCAAAACCTTCTTGATTATTTCCATCAAACTCTTATTAGATGATTCTGCCAGCCCATTTCCTCGAGGATAGTAGGCTGTAGAATGAACTAAAATAATATTGTATTTTTGACAAAAATTAGTCATTGCAATAGATTTAAAAGCCTGAGAATTATCGGTGACTATCTTCCTAGGAAAACCAAATCTTGCTAAGATGTTTTCTTCCAAAAAATTTATTAGTACTGAATATGTAACATTCTGAGTTGGAATAGCTTCAGCCCATTTTGTAAAATAATCAGTAGCGGTCAAAATCCATCTATGTTGAGCACTTGATTGTGGATGAATTTCTCCAATGAAGTCTAAACCCCATTGTTGGAAAGAATCTTAAGCTTTTACTAGAATTAAAGTTAAGGTGGGAAGATTTTTCTTACCAGCAAACAGTTGGCATGAATTGCAAGCTCTCACCCTTGCATTTACATCGGTGAATAATTTCGGCCAATAATATCCTGCCCTTAAGATTTTGTAAGTTGTTTCTCTCCAGGCATGATGTCCTCCACATACGCCTTCATGAAACTCATCAATAACACCTTATGTTTCGAATTCTATAAGGCAATATAACAGGAAACCCAGAGGATCTTTCTAGTATAACTTGCCATCAATAATGAAATACTTAATTGCATGTAACTTTAAAGTTCTTTCCTTAGAAGGAGTTATAGCATTCAGACATTGAAGAGTAAGGAGATATGAAACAATGTCACTATACCAAGATGAGGAGGAAAACTTATCTTCAATCTGAATAATAGGCGTTTGATCATCAGTTTCCTCTATATCTAAAAGAGAATCGTGAGACTCAAATTTATTTATTCCAAGAGCTCTGAAATTCGATTCAGCTAAAAGCCTTGCCAGACCTTGACCTTTCACTAGTTTGGTTGGTTTAACTTCTAAATCAAACTCTTGAATTTTAGCCAACTATGTACCTCTTCTTCCATCGATGTCTGGTTGAACCAATATATCTTTAATTTCATTTGTTGGTACATAAGAAATTATTTTTTAGTGCAAGACATATGTTCAGAAAGCTTTGAGAGCCTTCACCATCGCATAAGTTTGTTTTTCAAGAATGTCATATCTTAGCTCTGCATCTCTGAGGCTTTTGCTAAAAAAGGATATTGTTTGTTTGAATACCTCTTCGTTTTTATGAAGGAACACTGTTGTAATGGTATATTCAGATGTAAATGAAAAGATTAAGAACTCTTTTGTATAGTCGGGACTTACCAATACCGGTGCTTCTCCTATGGATTTCTTAACACGTTCGAATTATGCTTTTGCTTTTGCAGACCATTTTACTTCGCTGTCCTTTTTTAGCATATTTGCAATAAATTTAATTATTTCAGCAAAATTAGGAATACATCTCCTCAAAAATTTGATTTTTCCTAAAAACGATTGAATCTTTTTTCTATTTCTAGGAATATTAATTAGATCAATAGCTTCAACTCGTTTAGGATCAGCTTTAATTCTATCCTTTGAAACTATATGCCCTAAAAGTTTACCTTCCTACATGGAAAAGTGTGATTTTTTGGGGGTTAGAGACAAACCAAATTTTTGCATTTGTCAAAAGTTTGTCTGAGGTGCACCAAATTTTCTGCATCAGAGTTAGAAAAAACTATCAGATCATCCATATAAATAACAACAAACTTATCTCTCTCACCAACAAATGCGATATCCATTGCTCTTTGGAAAGTTGCTCCTGCATTCATTAAACCAAAAGGCATTTTATCATACATAAAAGTTCCCCATGCAGTAGTAAATGAAGTCTTTTCTCTATCATCTTCATGAACAACAATCTGATTGTATCCCGAGAAACCATTGATCATAGAAATTGTTTTAGCCCCTACCACCTTTTCTAAAACATGATCCATTTTTGGGAGGGGTAGTTATCTTTAAGAGAAGACCGATTTAGGTTCCTAAAATCAACACAGAGTCTTATCTCTTTGTTCTTCTTCCTAACATGGACTAAATAAGCCACCCATTCATAGTATCTGAGGGGAACAATGATTTTTTCATCAAGGATTTTTTTAACCTCCTTTTCTATTACTGACAGAAGGATTGGGTTTATATGTCTAAGCTTCTGCTTGAAAGGCTTAATACCATGTTTTAAGGGAATCTTATGCTCAATAACATAATTATCATAGGTTTTTAAATCCTCGTAAGACCATGCAAAAACATCTTTATATTGTTTAAGTAACTCAACATATTTACTCTCTATTTGAGCCAGAAGATATTTAGATATTTTGACCATATTGGGATTTTCATTGGTTCCTATGTTAGAATCTTCAACTTCTTCAGGTTGAGGTCGCAAAGTATACTTTAAAGGTATACCATCCTGGTCAAACAACCTTTCTAGAGGGATAAGGCCTCTGGGAATTTGATTGTTTTTAAGTAAGAGCATTCGACGATTTGCAATTTTATCATGGAACTTTTCTGGGTTTTCTCCTTCCTGCATAATCCAAGCAGGATCATTCTGATTTTATTGATCAATGTGGGTCTCATAAAAATCATCTACCATTTCCAGAAACTGCTTGATTTGTTCATAATCTTCAAATACTTTCCAGTGTTAAACATTGTTTGGAATTGAAGGTTTATGTCTCATCTCAATATGATACTTCAACTTCAAAACAATAGGTGGTACGAAAGTTGCAACAACTTTGGCTAAAGAGTCAGCGTGTTGATTATGCATTATGGGAATAGAGTGGATGTTGGTTGACCACAAGAAATTTTCTATGAGATCATAGGGACAATTTCTATACGACCTCAATCTCGAATTCTTAGCTTGGTATTGTTGTTTTATTTGTTTTACAATTAGCTCAGCATCACCATAAACTATCAAATGTTTGATTTTTAGTTTTCTTGTTGCTTCTAATCCTAAAACTAAAGCTTCATATTCACACACATTATTGGTACAATCAATATCCCATTGTAATCTATACGAAAAAGGAATGTAATACTCATCACCTGGTGCCATAAATAAAACTCCATCTCCTGTTCCTTCGCAAGATGAAGCACCATCAAAGAACATTTTCCACATCCCGTCTCTAAAATTTATATTTTTCTTTGAAAATTCTATTTTTTGATTTTCTTCTTCTATACATTTTTCAAAATCATCATCTATGGATAATATACAATTTCCTAGATCTTGATCAACAACATAGACTGGATAATTATTAGGGCTTTGGGGGTCACTTACAGTATAAGCCAGTCTAGTTTCTCTGTACAATCGAGTAAATTGTCCACCAAAAATTGGAATTGTAGCATACGTCATGTCTAACTAGACCGATCCTCCTAATTTGACACCCCAATATCTTGATAAAATCATGCCATACTTGGCAGGAACATCATCAACAACCACATCCATAAGAATACTTTTCACAGGACCCTGAGCAAGATTTACAACTAAGTCTTTAATCATACACAAACACTTAAACTTTCTAGAATCAAAAGAGTATAGATCTTGACAAGGTCAGGTAATTTGAAATCCCAATTTTTCCATTATAATCTTAGGAATCAAATTATGCGAAGCTCCTGAGTCTAACATGAAATTGTGTAGTAAATGATCGTGCATAGTCAGTGTAATATATAAAGGAGCAACATAATATTTATTATTCTCAATGTGTGGCCCAAACATGATTGTAGGTTTTTCATCCTGCAAGTTGATAACATCGGCTTGACATTCAACATCAAAAAAAGTTATTGCTTTTGCGATTTGATTTTTATAGATTGTATTTCTAGCAAGTTCAACCAAAGGCATTGGAATTTTAATTTTATTCAGTTCGTTTTCTAGATTGAAAGCCCAATTGATTTTTCAATTTCCCTAGTCTAAACTCCGACTTCTTTATTTTCTGGCTTCTTAGTATGTACTTCTTTTGTTTCAACTTGCTTTATTCAGGAAACTTGCATTTCATTTGATGGTTTTGTAGCTACTTCCTCATTCGCTTTGCTTCGAGATAAAAAAAATAAAATGGTGGAGTATTTATAGAACTTTTTTCTCTTGGCCTCAAATCATATTTATGTTGGAGCTCAGTCATTATTGAATCAACGAGACCTTTATATGTAGAGTCTCCCAAATTGTTGATATTTTCATCATCATTAAATAAAGATTCCAGATCCAAGGATTTCCCATAATTTTGTTTGGTTAGGTGAGGCTCAAGATCATCATCACTGAGGTTGTTTATATCTTCATCTAATTTGTCATAATCTTGCACCTCATCTCTCCATATGATATTCTCAGTTTTAAAAGGAGCTTGAATCTTCTGTTCCTCATTTTTTATTTTCCTTTGTTGTATCTGAGGATTTATGTTAGGATTTCTCCTGAATTGATTTCTAGCGTATGGATTAGGTTTGGATTTTTCCATTTCCATCTTGGAAATTTTATTTGATAAGTCTTTAATAATTTTTTCCATCTCATCCATTTTTTCTTTTGAATAAATTTTTCTAGAGCTAGAGGGCCCTACAAGTTATTTAAAACGCCTGGGTTCTCTTGTTCCCATCTCAACTATAGTTTTGAAATTTTCATATGCCATCATATTGGATTCAATCTCTATAGCATCATCTTGCATCCTTGCTAAAGTAGTGGATCTTCTTTTCGTCAAAAGTAGAGAAAAATCAAAATCAAAAGCCCTTGCAAAAGTGACTTTTGCAGCTGGTTGATAAGGTTTAACTTCAGCCGGGATCTTGTGATAAAGTTTATTAAATATTTGAATAAACTCTAGGATTGTTTCAGATGTTTTCTTTCTCAAGGCTCTGAATTCGGTTAAATAATATAGATGATCTTTTTTTCACCCCATTGCCTTAAGAAGGAAGTTTCTAGATCATTACATGATGGTATAGATTCCACTAGAAGTCCTCTGAACCAATTTCTTACATGTCCTTCAAAAGTTTGTACTAACAGTCTCATGTAAACATCTTTGTGCTCAATACCAATAATATCAATGAATTGGTAAAAAAAGTTCCTATATGCTATCTTGCTATCAAATATCATTCACACGTGAATTTAGGGAGGCTCTTCATGTAATTGTCAGGTAAATCATGTAGGATAGAAGGAAGAGCTAAGGGAGCATATCTAGAAATGACCTTGGAAAAAATACTGGGAGGTTGATATGGTATATTTGTTTGTCCACCAGCCCCTCCACCTCCGACACCTCCAACACCGGCACCTCCAACACCAACCATTGAAAGTCTAGGAGAAGACACTCGAGGACTAAACAAGAGATTATCAAAAACTTCAAAAGACTGATCTACTAAAGTTTTGGCTGCTTCGAGGGAAAAAGAGAAATTGAATTCGATTTCTTAGATTTATAAGATGTATAAATATGATAAGTAGCAGGGGATGAATATGAGTATAAAAGGTAATCTTTAGGGTTTTTGGAAACATAAAGTTTTACTTCGGGAAGGGAAAGAATCGGCAGTGTACAAATGATAGTACGTATTAAAAAGGATTATTTGTTTTCGTTGATAAAGGTATCTATCAACGAGATAGGGGTAGTCTGAATAATTTCAAATTTTACTTCAGTAATAATTCCTTCCAGAGTTTCTAATTTAACTTTAGATTTACTTGATGCTTCTGCAGAATGAACTTTTTTATATTTTTATTTAAGACTTAGTTCTTCAACAGGAATCTTAACATTAACTTGCATAACCTTATGTTGGTAGATCTTACATCCTGATGCATAAGTTTTTCTGAGATATCCCTTCGGTTTCAACAACTTTTCGGGATCCGAAATTGGCGTAGTCTGCTTTTCGTCTGGGTTTTTCCTGATATTGTTTCGACTGAATGCCAACTTTTCCTACAATGGAGTCTCCAAGTGAAATATAAAGAGAGCCTTATCCACATATTCAATCTTTTTTCACCATCAAAGACCAAAATTTAACTTTGTCATTCTCCGAGGGAAAAATGATTTTGTTTCTCCATCCCCAACAATGGCTCCAAAAAGATGTTGTTCCTGAGATTGATTCTAGGCTCAAAGAATAATGTCAGGCATCAAAGATTTAAATGAATTTTTTTATAAGTGATTTCTTCTACCTTCAATTTTCTAAGACATAATATTTAAATGAAATTTATGATAAGAGAGTACATAGGTTGTATCTCGTTATCTGAGTCGTAATTTTAATTTCAAATGATGTAGAATTGATTGATAAAACTGTTAAAACAAAGAAAGGTATCAATTACAGATAAGTCTCACCTTATTTGCAGTAGAATAAAAATAGAAGATGTACCCTTGAAAAGAGATTAAGAATGAAACAATTCACACAGGTCACAGGTCTTGTTTTTACTCACAGTAATAACAGAGGAAAAACTGTAACTGAATGGATTTATGATGTATTACGATCACAGTAGATGTTTCACTAAATTATAATCATTCACTTTTCAAGAACTACAGAAGGGATATAATAAGAGATGGAAACACATGGAAAGCACATAACTCAAATGAAATGAAACTTAGAATCTCTGTCTGCACTTGTATTAGTATTCAAAAAGTTATCTCTTTTACATTAGGCTAGAAGCAACCCTGAATAGATCTGAATTCTATCTATTTATACAAAACATGTCTCAACTAAAAGTAGTTGTACTTTCCACAATATCTTCTCTAAATATAGAATGAAATCCAAATGGAAAAAAAAAATGCAGATATTGTTGAGTTATGATTTGATGTGCTGGTGCTTCATATGCTCCTTCATTTGCTTCCAGACGCACTTTCTTTCCTCTATTCATTGAACTGAGTACACATATCCATCAAGGCTACCACAAATCTCGTGGGTTCAACGTTCTCGTTCAATTCAAAGGAAAACACCTTCTTTTGTACTAGTGGTAACTTCTCCTAGATCTTCTTTACTGCCTGAGCTGTAATTTGATACTGTAAATTTGGCTTCACCAACAACTCATTAATCTTGAGAAAATTGATCTGATTCATATGTTGGATGACATATTGAAAATTTTCCTTATTTTTTCTGGAGTTTTCCTTATTCATTTCTATTTAAATATTCCCCAGTTCCTTTGAGATATCATTTCCTTCAAATTCAACCAATTTTATTTCTACAGAAGATAATGTCTCCAGACAAGCCTTCTTTGCCTCTCTGGAAAGTTTCTTTCTTTCTTCCAGGTTCATCTACCAGACTTTCAAGGCCATTTCACCCTTCACTTGTTCCTATAGTGAGAAAGGGGTGATACCATGAATATTGGCTTTTTGCCTCCATATAGTGAATTTCTGAAACTTGGATCTAGCCACACAGGCATCCTTTTATTTCACATTAATAATTTTCAGAGAATTATTTATTGCTTGATAGTATTTCTGAATAATATCCACCTTTTGATATAGATCCTGCTGGACAACTTCAAGATTCTCATTGATTTCATATGCTTGTGCTTTGAAAGAAATGAATTCTATTGTTGTGTTCTCCACTAGGACTAATTTGGCTTGCAATTGTTCTATCAAACTGTCCTGCTGAGTAATCATGGCTTTGTTGGTCTATGAACTCTGGTAAATAAACTCGAGTTTCTCCTGTAATCACTTCATCTGTTTTTGATAATTTAACCTGATTTTCTCTATGTCTTGATTCATTCTGCTCCTGACAACCTGTTCTGTGTTGTGTATTTCATTCTGCAATTGTTCCACCAAGAGAGATTTGTGTTGCATTTGTTTGGTCAGATTATCCATTGACCATTGGTTGGCAGTGGAAAAATCCCCTAGTGAATCTGCAACCTTCTTGGCAAACTCATGATCATCTTGGCCTTTTCCATCATACACTATTTTCTTCCTTTTAGTAACTAATCCATCTTTTTGCTGAGATTCTTTCTTTACAATAGATTTTCGTTTCTTGTTGAAAAAGAAACTTGAGGGAGGCATTTCTTTAGGCAAGATAGGATTAAGTTCATCTATGTGAATGACCTCTGAACTAAGAGTTCCAAAATGGGTCGCTAAAAGAGTTAATGAGGGAATATGATATATAATTGTGGTGGAGATTTTTGGACTTGTTGCGCTTGGGGTGCCAGTAGAAGTAACTGATGTTGAATGGGGGAAAAATTGTCCTTGATTCATGAAAGCTTCAAACTGGGATAATATTTGTTGACCATTTAGACCTAGTAGTGATGTTTTTATCTCTTTAAATAACCCGTCTGAACTCTTCAATACTGCTTCAGTTTTTCTTTTAGTGGAGAAACTTGGCTGAGATTTTATGGATTTAGATTCTTGTGAAGATTCAATGGGCCTTGACTCTCCTTGTAAAATATTAGGCAAGTTGTTTCATCTATTCTTTTGGAAGCTGGGGAAACCATCCTGTTGGTCAGGAGGCAAAGTCTGTAATCTATTTTGAACTTCTTCTTAGGATCTATCCCCCCTGAAAATGTCATCATAAGGAGACTCCTCGTGGATGTATCTTTTCATGTTGAATTGAGCCAAATGATTCTCTACCACCTTATGTGGATCGTGTCTTTTGAATTCGATGTCAACTAATTTGACATCTTCCAAGGATGAAGCCTTGACTTTGGTATGACCAAAATCTAACAATGTAAACATACCAACCTGAATGGGAAATGTTGGCCATACCTTTTTTTAAGTCGCTTTCAATTCCTTAGTGATTCCTCCTGCTACTATTTGGTATGCCACTTCTCACCACACCATCCTGTCAGGTAAAATTTTTGGAAGGGCATGGGGAGGAACGAAGCAACCGAATCTGCAAATGTGCCTAAGTTTCCAACAATCTTCTCTGAAATCCTGGGTGGCAGGTGACCATAGATAGATATATGAATAGGTACCACCACATTGTGACAGATCTCATAAAAGAAATTTTTAGCATTTTCTTCCCATAGTTTGGAGTGGTAGAAGTATATAGGCTTAGAACTAGCTGGGGTCCAAATCGAGTTCATCAGTGGAAATGGGGTCATGAAGCAAATGGCATCCATGATGTATGAAAACATGTAAAAAGGAGCATGTTTCCCTTTCTATTTCAACGATTGGTAGTCAACAATCTCCTTAGCCAAGTTGTCCGACAATTTTTTTTCCCAATTGAAAGTGTAACCTTCGACCACTTCATTCATTATAGCCACCCACTCAACTCGGAAATATGCAGGGTTCTTTTTCCCAAATAAACGATAGAGCATCATGGCTATATATAAGATATGAGCATCCAAGGATGTCATGGAATACATACCATGAGCGTCGACTTTTAACTTGGTCAGATTTCCCCACCAGGTATTGATTATATCATGACCAGATCTATTGTATTGAGTGCTTTCTTTTCTCTCAAAATCCAGAAGAAAAGATACATTGTAAGTATATTTAGGTGTAGAAGAAATTTTATACATTACTTGTAGGTCCTCCGGTCGAAAAGAGTCGACGGAGGTCTTATGGTAGCTTATAATGCTTCTGGTTTGAATGTCGACGTGATCTAGAGCCCATCTTATCATATCATTATAGGGTATAATATTAGGTCATGCAACAATCCTGTGTAGTTCTGACTGTGCTACTAATCCAAGATTGGCTGATAAGGAATCATCTTCTTCCTTGGCAGAATCATCTGGACAGATAAGAATCTCATGTTCTAAGATATCGTATACCTGCTTCCAAGACTTGATGGAGTCTGTAATTCGCAGAGTGGTGTCTGATAGAATGTTTGTGTTTGGATTGGAATCACCTGTTGATGCATCTTGCTTCTTTGTGGCTTTGTGTGGCACCATAATCCTCAGGTAAATTAAATTAACCTGCCTATAACAAGAGAATTTTGTAAGATCTTTATTGAATGAAAATTTCTAATTTCAAATGATAAAATGACTTGAAATTCGAAATGTTTTATTCATAAATTTTATCAATCTTCGTATTGATTTACTGACAGAGAAATTATTAAAAATTTAATGGAATTTATTACCTGGAGATTCAAAATATTTATTAAAATCGTTAAATTTAGCCAATCATAAATGTCATTAATACTTCGGCAGTTTGACGTTCAAAGGTTTTGAATGTGACAGGGCAGAAATTTCCTAAAGGCCGAATTCCCGGAGAAGTTAATCTCTAATTAATAACTTTTATGTTTTAATTAATCATGTTTTAAACATTTTGTTAGCCTTAAGTACTTTGGAAGTTCGGTATTCGGGGGTTTTGGATGAAGGATGATAGAAATCCTCTGCAGGCCAAATTCCTAAAGTAAACGTTTCGAACCGTTATATATATTTTTCGGGCTTTGGAACTTCGGAGCTCCGGAGCTCTGGGAGTTCATTTATTTAAAAGTGTGTTTAGTACTTCAGTGGTTCAACGTTCGGGAGTTTTGGATGTAGCACAATAGAAATCTCCCGAAGCCCGAACTTGCGAAGATATTAATTAATACTTGATCATGATTAACTAAAGTTGTTAAATGTTTTATTATCCCTTTGAAACACTTTTACTTTTTTGTGATATTCAATACTCCGACACTTTGATGCTTCGACGGTTGTGAACCCAATATTTTTTTAAAATCTCGAAGGGAAATATCCTGGAGTGACATGGCAACGATGACGTCATTCTCAGTGACATGTCAAGAAAGGAGGGGTGACACGTGTCACTTGAAATTGTGCGAATAATCTGATATAAATGTTAAAAATAAGTGCCACGTGTCAGCCCAAGAAAATATTAAAAGGAAAGTGTCCTATGACTCATTTGTAAGTCCTTTTAAAAATTGTCACGAGGAATTATGTTCGGGACTTCGTAGATTCAGGGTTTTTGTTGTTTAGATTTCTTGAAACTCTGAAAGCGAGAAGCTCCGAAGTGATCGTTAAAGGTTTTCTTTTAAAATTCGGGTGGTTTTTACATTCCGGAGATCGCAAGAACCATTTCATCAACTTAGTAAAACTCATTGTCGGGCAACATTGTGAGTGCTTTATTGAGCTATAAGGACCAAGGATTTATTTAAATTAAAAGGAAATTGCCTAAGTTTTTCCTTTTTTGGGTGAAAATTTTATTTCGAAGAGGCAAAACACAAAGAAATAAAAGTTCAAAATCCTAAGTGTTCTAACATCATGTATTCATTTTATATTTGTATTTTAATAAAAAAATGATTATAATGATAATGACGGTTATTAACGTTTATTTACATTAGACTAGTATTGGTTTATCGGGCCTTAAAAAAAGTAAGGAATTACTTGGTTTTCTTTAAAATTTTATTTATGTGCTCGAAATTTTTTTAGAGAAGCATTCCTTCATCATAGTTTTGATAAGTTAAAAGGTTAGAAAGGTTGGTATTGTAACAAATATTTTGAAATTAAGATCTAATGTGGGTGTACAAAAGACATTCTAAGAAAAAGTGTTTTTCATCTTCAACCCTCTTAGTGTCACAAAGATGACAAATTCTTTCAACCCATGTTTGTTTTAGGAATAGTTCAACACCTTGTTTCACTATGGATCTTATGAGAGTTTGTTCTTATTTTAGAAATATTAATTTTCTTCTTCACATTAGTTAAAACAGAGGGATACTCTTGATATTCTAGATTACGGTTAATCACCTTCTTGTATTATCTTAATTTTCTTTGATTTTCTAATTCTTTATCGCACCACAATTTATCCTTAAATTTACATGTAATAATATCATAGGGGATTCACTAGTTGACTAATATTCTATCACGTACATTCATAAAGGACCTTTTAAAATTGTGAAAAAAGAAGTCAATATATTGTTCCATATTAAGGGTGGAAGAGGTATTTTTTAATTGAAGTGTATATATATGTGTGTGTGTGTGTGTGAGAGAGAGAGAGAGAGAGAGAGAGAGAGAGAGAGAGAGAATCCACCATAAAACTTCAAAAATAAATCCTTTAACATCAAAGATACCAAAAGATTCACCATGAACAACACAAGAATAAAGAGAAGAACCCTTAAGGTGGGGTAACATCATTAAATATTCCTTATGGAAGGAATCATTCCACAAGCAATGCTTGCTACAAGACAATACAATCCAACACATATCCAAAACAATGATACTCACATGTCTTCATGCTTTCTCATGAGTATTCAGGGGGTCTTATGCCAACTACCCCTTATTATTATATTATTTTCTTTTAATTACATAGTGGGCATATTTCATTATTATGGCCACATTACATTCATTATCCCCTTGGGTACCTCCCTAGGCATCCCATATTATTCTCCCTAGGTACATTAAATTTCATCCACCTTGGCATGTTTTGTCCTCGAAACATGGGAAGAAGTCATATAATATGATCTACTAAGCAATTTAATTAACTGGTACCATGCACGAGCATTCATCCATCCTAGTGAAATGTGGACATGGGGTCCAACTGTGGTCTTTTCTCGGTCTTGATTCTAGTTTCTTCTTGGGATCCATGTCTTTTTCGTGCTACTCTGATATCTCCATGTATTTTTTTAGTCTTCCATGTGCCTCCATGCTGGTTTCCTTTCTTGTTCCATGTTGATTCATAGTAAGTTTGTTGATGCTCATGCCCTTGCCTTGATTGCTATTTCTTTTCTATGTGGTGTGGGCGGTGATATACAACAACCTTAACTATCAGTTCTTCTTTCTTTGACTCTTCAACATATGGTTCCTTAGCTTCTTCTTCATTTTTATGCCCTTCCTTTGACTTTTATTTAAGTTCTTATGTAGGCTCTTCTTCTGATTCAACCCTGGACTCTCCATCTGATGTGTAAGTGGGTACTGCAATTATTTACTTTGTATTGACTTCTCCATGTGGCCCCTTATGCTCTTCTTTTTTAGTAAGAGACATATCCTGTAGTGTGATATTTTTTTTCTTGTACAAAATATTCATAAACTTCTTTTGCAAATTAATATTAACTATACCAATCGAGTCCATCCAAGAATATCCCAAAACAATATCCACACTATTCATATCTATAGCATGAAAATCTGAATGCAACACATATTTAGCCATGATAATATTTAAACCTTTAAAAATTTAAACATTCTCACCCTCAACGTGTGTGCTTTGAATACTTTTTAGTGGAACTTGCAATATTTTAGCCAAATTAACATTGATGAAATTATATTTGCAACTAGATTTTTAATAGAAATAATGACCTTCTCTTGTTGAGTACATCCATGAACCTGTAATATGAAATTGTCACATGAAAACAAATCCCTAGTGCTCTTCTTATCCTTACAACATGAAACCACCCATCTAAAAATATTTTTTCATATTCTTCATTGAGAAATGTCTTCATCTTGTCATAGTTAAGAAAATTCCACCAAATGGCTGCATCGCCAATTAAATTCATACTTACCCAAAATTTCCACTTATTTCCTCATAATGACTTCATATCTTTTATGTATTCTTCAATACCAGGACCATCATCTTTTCCATGAAAATACATCTTGTTATGAAAACCCAAAAATAGAAATAGGGTTTCAAAGAGAATCACCTACTTTCCAATGGAGCTCCTTTATGTAGTTAGGGTTTGAGCCCGAAAAAGTAAAATGATCATAACTTCAATTATATATCTTAGATTGGTTATTATGACACGAATTATGAAATTCCATGGCTTATGTGGATCTACTAGCACTTGTTTGATTGAAATCTGTGCACTCTATCAAAAGATATCCAATTTGCAAAATATGTGGTCGTCATTAGGAAAAACCATAAAAAATAATGATTTTAAATAAAAAAAATATCTACACTTCTTGAACTCCATTTTGGACTATTTGTTTTTTGAATTCCACTATTTGTTTTAGATAAATTCATATTTTGAGCTAGACTTGATTTTAAATCAACAATATCTCCACCTCTCAGACTCCAGTTTGGACCATTTGTTTTTTGAAATTAGTTATTTTTTTTAGATGAATTTATATTTTGAGCTATATTCTTCAGATTTTGCATTGACCTGAATTCTATCATCCTATTTTTTCATGAAAAATCAGCAAAAAAAACAATATCCCACTTTGTGCCAAAACATTTACCCACTTATTTCCTAAGAAAGAGCTCTAATACCACCAGTAATAAATCTTCGAAGATATAAGATATAATCCATCATAAAACTTCATAAATAAACCCTTGAACATCAAAGATACCAAAAGATTCACTATGAACAACACAATAATATAGAGAAGAGCCCTTAAGGTAGGGTAACACCGTCAAATACTCCTTATGAAAGGAATCACTCCACAAGTCATGATTTCTACAAGAAAACACAATTCAACACTTATCCAATACAATGATATTCACATGTATTTATATTTTCTCATTAGTATTCCTAGGGGTCTTATGCCAACTACCCCCTATTATTATATTATTTCCTTTTAGTTATATAGTGGGCCTTTTCCATTATTATGGTCACATTACATTCATTATCCCCTTAGGTGCCCCATATGACCCCCTAAGCCCATTTTATTCCCCTCTCATGGACTCATAGTCCCCTTTCTTTTCCTTCTTTGTTTTCAATCATTAGTGTATTTATATTATATTTCACTATACATATTTATAAAGTCAATGGTCATCATACAAGATTCTCTAGTTGACCAATATCCTATCACATTCATTCATAAAGGGCCTTTTAAAATTGTGAAACATGAAGTCAATATATTGTTCTCATTAAGGGGGGGAGATGTTTTTTTTTAATTGAAGTACGCATATAGGTATTTGTTGGAGGGGGGTTGTTATACTCATTGGTCAAGGGTTTCAGGATAAGAAAATTGATTCCTACACTCAGGAAAGGTCAACGAAGATACAATAAATAGATGATTGGATTCAGCCAAAAAATCAATTTGGGATAAATAGATTGGATCTACATGAAAAATAGTGTTTGATATATAAATCAAATCTAGTGTCATTTTGGTTATTGTTATGGATAAATATCGTCTACGGATAAGCCAAATCTCTCTTGGATCTTCCCTTGATCTAATACAGACAACATGTATAGATATCTATTGTTTCCCTAGATCTATTAGATTTTCCTTAATTGTAGTACAAGAATTGGAGAGAAAGGCATACCTTATCAACGAAGGTTGTCCTTATGTGTCCTCGGTTGGTGTAGTCTCAGAGATTTTTCTCTAGCTCCTTCAACCTGCTTCCTGAAAACAGATAAACAAAACAAATCTCTCTCAAACCTTTTCAAGAATTAAGGACACCAAATCCAAACTAGATCTATCCTAATCTACTCCCGGAAATATTAGATCTAGCTCAAGCAAATATTAAACATTGAATACATAAACATGAGAAGGGTAAAATCATACTAATCTATATATTAATCAATGAGAGAAGTACATCAATCACATAACCATACCTTGAGTCATGAAAGAGATGCTCCTAGTTCTAGGTTCCCAATGCTCCTTCTTGGCCACTTGATATCTCCTCTCTATTTAACCAACGTAACCACTCTCAAAATCTACCTGTCCCATCTCCTTGATTTGGCCTCTTTTTATAGAAATTTAGAAGAAATTGGAGATAGACCCCATGACATATGAATTAGGTGGATACAAGTCATGGATAAGCTTGATGGCATGTGAACTAAGCAATTACAAGTCATGCACAAGTTTCATGCTCAATTATGAGCTTTAGTCAACCTATTATGAACCTTTTCCAAGAACTTTCTTTTCAATTATGAGTTTTTTCTCAACTATGAAATCATTCTTATATGAAATTGTGACAAAATAATAATTTCATTGTGAAATAATTATGATAATTTTACTCAATTATGTAATTTTAGCCTCATAACATATAAGAACATGCTTGCAAAACCTATGGTGGAAAATAAAAGTATAATATATGCCCCCTAATGTATGAGGTTAGAAGAGGAATTGATGACCAAAATACATTACGAAAATTCATGGTGATGAGTAGCATAAGGAAGGAGCTTGGAAATCAAGGAACTAGTGAATACCTGCAATCAATCATCAATCGATCATATATAAATCATCTTTGAGATAGGCATACCCATTCTCAAAAGAGAAACAAAGCATGACCTCCAACACAATACAATGTGGATCCATGAAATGAAATGCAAGACCATGGCCATGACATATTACACAGTGGATCCATGTCATCAAATAGATCATAGCCACGAGCAAATACAATGTGGATCTATGTCGCATCATACATCAGAAAGACATCAAGCATCAATGAGAGTGCTCCTATAGTCTTCAAAGTACTCATACAATAGTGATATACTCCATCACAACTTGGGAAGGGTAATATGAATGAATGATGTGGAACCAAACCCAAGGTCTTAATCCCAAACCCCAATGGTATGGTTCTACATCATGAAAATAAATGAGATGATGTCGAGCATGGTAGAAATCGTCTGATTATCGACCATTTATGTCTACTGTTAATAGACGCAAGGGAATCCACCAATGATGAAAATAGACCCAAAGGTACCTAGTACATACTAGAGAGAGTGAAAAGAGGGTATGATGTTGAAGACTTGTAGAATCAATCAATCAGGAGTTAATGATATAAACCCATTGTCGATCACGAGGAAACCTGCCACTGAGGACTGCAAGCTCCAAGGTACTAGTTGGTTTTTATATCCCTCTCCTAGATAATTTGTTTACATCTATAGAAAGAGATTCATCAAAGGAGGGCCTTAATGTCTTCCTGATGCAGCCCCCCTACTCCCCGGTAGGGATACACAACCTCCCGGTCAAGGATCTCCGATTCTTGAGTTAAATGACCCTTTGAAACCTTAATGATCTCCTTCTTTATATAAACACATGCCCTTTTGGCTTCTTGGTGCAGGTCTAATGGTACCCATAACCTTCCCTTTCACTCTCCTTTGAAATCTCAGAGTGTTGGGCGTTAGATCCTTTTTCTGATAATCCCCCTCTTGATGTGACCTTGGACGATGAACTATCGTGACCATGCGATTGTGGGCACAACCTAAAGTGGTTCGGAATCAAACTACTTTTCAGCTCGTAATTCTCCTTGAGCCTCCACGTGTCCTCTTGCCAAAACCTTGGTCTAGATTGCGACCTGCCCTTAATGTTTTAACGTCCACGCAATGCTATGGGACCGTCAATTTGCCAATCTTGATGGTACTATCTGAACTAACAGTTCAGATCAAATCCTTCTAAATCAACGGACCAGGTCTACCCCTCCTAGATGAGTGAATGTGATTTCTTCGCAATTCCGCACTTCGGGGTTTTGAAATCTCAAACCCTGCATTCTTCCATACTCCAACCTTCTGGAGCTGACGAACTACAGACACATGTCCTACTAAATCAATGGTCATGCTTCTACTTTGTGTGTTTGACCATTCAAATCATATCAACGGTCCTTGTCCCCTATTCTCGATCAATGGTTGAGATCTCCTTCGGGTTTCAGACTTCTGAAATCTCAAATCTCAAACTTCTTTTTCTCAACTGCTTTTATCCGAAGACTATAATCCACTAATGGATGTCCTCTTGATCTGACGATCGAGGATTACTTCGAGTCTTTACCTGGAGCTCATAGATCTACGCCACGTCTCCCTTTGATTTGACGGTCACCAATTACTTCGGGTCTTTACCCGAAGCTCTCAGGTCTACACCACATCTCCATTTTGAACTCCGACAGCTCAGATTCACTTCGGGTGATACGACACCTAAGATTTACTTTGGATGATCTGATGGCTCAGATCTGCTTCAGCTAATCGAACGATTGAGATTTACTTCAGATTTTCGGCTCTTCGGGCTTCAAAAATATTAGATCTCAAACCTTGCCTCCTCTTGAACTCATAGTATCTGACGAATCAGATTCACCTTGGCGATCCAATGCTTGAGACTTACTTCGGGTGATCCAATGACTCAGATTTACTTCGGCTAATCGGACAATTGAGATTCACTTCGGATTTCTGGCTCTTCAGACTTTGCGAATCTCAAATCTCAAATCTTGGTGAGTTCTCTCTCCAATGTGTGTGAAGCTCTAAGGCTTGTGCACCTTTCTCTGATCAGAAGATTTTTTATCCTTTGCAAAGTGATCCAACGACCACTGTCACTCCTCTCACCTGAGCTTCTGATCTCCTTCGACTTAGAATATTTCTAAGTCTTCAAAGGTTTCGACCTTTGCTTCCCCTATGAGTCCGACTCTTGGATCTCGTCAAAAATTGTGAAAGTGCTATCCCTTCTGAGCTTGATCCTTAAAGGATTCTGACTTCCCACACACTCCTTGCGTTCTCGAGATTTTGATTACTCAGTTTGAAGGATTTCTTGAAAATAAATTCTTCTCGCCCACCTGGCGTTCCTCTGTTCTAATTCTTCGACGCTTGGTCGCTCCTTGATGCTGTGCACTCCTTGCACCTGGTCTAAGTTTCCTTTGTTCTCTCTGAACTCCTCTGAGTCACTCCTAGACTTAATCTACGCACTCCTTGTGTTCGAGATGCACACCTTGAATACGAGTGTCAGAAGAGAAACGATTGGAAACTTATCCAGTTTCTTCACGAACTCATACGATCAACTTCTCGAACAATCATACATGAACAAAATGTAAATAAACGACATACACAGAATGCAACATTCATTCAATCACATATTAAAATGAACATAGTCCAAGATTTGGGACAATTATTTCTTTTCTATTAATTCATGAAACAATTACATAGTATTGTAGTTCTCCACTGCGTCTTTCTTCTACTCTACTCTGTTCTAGTCTATCCTGTCTCATAATAATTTTACAATACAACAACAAACTATCTAAGGACTGGCTCCATGAGCTCTCTGGTCCTGTTTGCAACCTATCCTATCAAACTCTTAACGATTACCTACTTTGTCCTATTACAATAACTACTTGTTATTTCCAGATAAGAGTCAACACTCCATATCTGCAACCCCTTACAGTCCTATATGACTTTACAAACACAACATATTTAAAAATGTTGTTTACAAAATATCTCAAAAACTCGATTTACTTTTGAATTAATGCTGAGATGTCATGTCCCTTCCTCCACACTTGCGTTCTTTGACTTTGAAGGCGATGCTCCTACATCATACTCCTCTGGTTAAAATTTTCATGGACTCCTGTCCATGAGCTCCTACACTGTTTTTCCATGCTTCAAAATATCAAGGTCTGTGACCCAACTTGCATCTTCCACTGGATGATCTTTCCACTTCACTAAGTATTCATGATATGTCTTCCTCTTGGTCTTCTTTCCATCTCTCTATTCAATGATTTTATCCATCCGAGGTTATTCTGCTGTGGGAAATTTTTCTTACCATTGAACTTCTTTCTGATCATCTAATTCTCCTGCCTCATCTCTCTTGTAAGGATACATGTCTGCAACATTGAATATCAGTGATATCCCAACATTGTCTGACAACTCAATTTCATAAGCATTGGCTGCGAATTTTCTGAGAATCCTGCCTGGTCCTATCTTCTTCATATTCAACTTGTTATATTATCCCCTTGGAAACCTTTCTTTTCTCAAATGATCTAAAAATTCATCTCCAACTTCGAATTGAACCGCTCTCCTCTTCTGATCAACTCTGTCCTTATATTTTTGGCTGTTGTTCTGTAGCCGTTCTCTGACTCTGTCATGGAGTTTCTGCATTTCTGTTGCAAAATCCTTTTCTCCATCACTTTTGAATTCATCTTAATTAAGATATCTCAACTCTGTAATCCCTCTTGGTCATATACCATACACAATTGCAAATGGAATTTTTCCTATGCTCCTGTTCACTAAATTGTTGAATGCAAATTCTGCTTGTGCCAGAATCTGATCCCATTTACGACCTTGCTCATTGACTAAAATTATTAATAAGTTTCCCAAACTTATGTTTACTACTTCAGTTTGTCCATCTGTCTGAGGGTGATATGTTGAACTAAAGGACAAGTTCATCCCCAACCTTTTCCATAGATTCCTCCAAAAGTGTCCTATAAATTTGGTGTCCCTGTCTGAGACTATGCTCCTAGGAAATCCATTTAGTCTCACCACTTCTCTGAAAAACAAATTGGCTATGTGTGTAGCATCGTTTGTCTTCTGGCATGGTATGAAATGTTCCATTTTTGAAAATAGTTCCACCACAACAAATATGGAATTGCTCCCTTTTTGAGTTCTAGGCAATCCCAAAACAAAATCCATACTGATTGCATCCCATGGCCTTTCTAGAATTGGTAATGGCTAATACAAACCAGTGTTATGTTGTCTTCCTTTTGCATACTGACAAATTCTACATTTGTTCACAAGAATTTTCACCTGTGCTCTCATGCTCGACCAATGATATGAATTACTCAGCTGTGCAAATGTCTTATCATGACCAAAATGTCCAGCTAAACCTCCATTATGTTTCTCCTTCAATGAGTTGTCTCTCATTGAGCATTTAGGTATGCATAGTTGGCTTCCTTTTAAGAATAATCCATCCTGGATCAAATATTCAGTCCATGGGCTTCTGTCTCCCATAAAGGATTCTTGCATGCCTCATAAGCTTCCCTAAAATCTGCATCTTCTCTATACATCTCCTTGAGGTGTTCAAATGCTAAGGTCTTCACTTGGAATTCCTGTACAATTAAACTCCTTCTTCTCAAAGCATCTGCAAACTTGTTAGCAGTTCCAACAATATGTTTAATAACAAAAGTAAACTGTTGCATAAATTCTACCCATTTTGCATGCCTTTGATTCAACTTTTCTTGCCTAGTAATAGACTGCAAAGCTTGGTTATCACTATACAAGACAATTCTTTAGGAATTAGATAGTGCCTCCACTTCTTCAAATCTTGAATTATTGCATAAAATTCTTTGTCATATGTGGAATACTTATTCTTGGTGTCATTCAGTTTCTCACTGAAATAAGCAACTAGCCTATTATCCTGACACAAGACTGCTCCAATAGCTAATCCACTTGCATCACATCTCACCTGAAATGTTTTTCCAAAATCTGGTAAGACCAGAATTGGTTGTTCTGTGATCTTCTTCTTCAACACTTTGAAACCTTTTTCATCTTCCTCTGTCCATTTAAAATACTTGTGTTTCTTCTTCACAGTGTCCAGCATGGGTGCACATATACCACTGAAATTTCTGATAAACTTTATATAAAATCTTGATAACCCATGAAAACTTCTTACCTCAAATATGTTGCTTGGCAATGGCCATTCTCTGATTTCTCACACCTTTTTTGGATCCATATTCAATTCATTTGAAGAGATTATGAAACCCAAGTATATGAGTTCCTTCTTCATAAAAGAGTTTTTCTTCTTATTTATCAAAAATTTCTCTTGCTGCAACTTTTCCATCATTGATGTCAAATGCCTTAAGTGTTCTTCCTTTGTCTTACTGAAGATTAGTATGTCATCCAGATATACTATGACAAATTTTCCTATGAAGTCTTTCAATACTTCATCAATATCATAAATGTACTTGGTGCATTTGTCAACCCAAATGGCATGACCAACCATTCAAACAATCCTTCATTTGTCTTGAATGTTGTTTTCCATTCATCTCCCTCTCTCATCCTTATTTGATGATATCCACTCTTCAATTCTATTTTGGAAATATAGCTTTCTCCACTCAAACAATCCATCAAATCATCCATTCTTGGTAAAGAGAATCTATATCTAATGGTTATATTGTTGATGGCTCTGGAATCTATACACATTCTCCATCCTCAATCCTTCTTTGGACTTAACACAGTTGGTATTGCGCATGTGATTAGGCTTTCCCTGACTTAACCTTTATCCAACAACTCCTGGACTTGATTTTTGACTTCCTCATTCTCTCTAGGTGTCAACCTATAAGCTTCTTTGTTTGGTAAAATAGCTCCTAGAATAAGGTCAATATGATGGCTTATACTCCTAATGGGTGGAAATGAGTGCGGTAACTCATCCACTACTATGTCAACAAAGTTCTCTAATAGTTCCTGGATTTCTTCAGGAAAACCTTCCATAGAAGTATTTGTAAGGATAACTCTAGGATTTCTCACTACAACAAACTGTATGTATTTCTCCTTCTTGAATTCATTCAAGAGTTACTTCCCACTCATGAGAAGTATTCTTGAAATAGCTTCCCTCTCTTGCTCTTTGTCCCCTATTGGAAACAACATATGTGTCCTACCATTATTTTCTAGGGTATAAGTATTCTTTCTTCCATCATGAATAAATTTTCGGTCAAACTACCATGGCCTCCCCAATAAAATATGACAGACATCCATAGGAATCACATCACACAATATTTCATCCCCATAACCTCCTATTTGAAATTCAACTTGGCACTGTTGACTTACCATTACTTGATGTCCTTTCTGCAACCATGATACCTTGTATGGTTTTGGATGTGTAGTTTTCTTCAGCTCTAGATTCCCACCATCTCTATGGATACTATATTGTCAGTACCCCCACTGTCTATGATCACCTTACAAACTTTGTCTTTTGTCTTGCAAGCAGTTCTGAACAGACTCGTTTGTTGAATTGGTTCCTTTACCTCCTTCTCTAGTTTAATAATAATTTTCCTCATCCTGAGGTTATTTCCTCCTTTTGCTGCTTCTGCTTCCATATGCTTATGTGTTTCAGCAATGTGTGCTTCGCCTCCTCCTTCTTTCTTTCTCTCAGGACATTCCCAAGACTTATGCCCTGGTTTTCCACAAGTATAGCATTTAACTTCGCCTCCTCTGGCTCTTCTTCTTCCTCTGGAAAAAAATATTCTTCCTCCATGTTGTCCTTCTTTAGAACTTCCACCATTCTCTTGGTGACTATGCTATTTTCCAGCTTCATGCTTCGGTTTCTGGAACTTCTCTCTATTGGCTCCCTTACCTCTGCTTTATTTTCCTCCTATGTTTCGTTGGCTTTTTTTCCTAGCCAATTTCTCTTCAGCTTTCAAGGCTGCTTGATAAGCATCCTCAACTTTACTAAAAAACATCATGCTGATCTCCTCTTGTATTTCATATCTCAACCCATTGATATATCTAGCTATTTTTTCATCTTCATTCTCTTTCTGTCCAACCCTGATGTTCAGTCGGTAAAATTCCTCAGCGTACTCCTTCATTGATAATATTTTTTGTCTCAGGTTTTGTAGTCTCCTGAACATATTGATTTGATAGTCCTTCAAGATAAATTTTACTTTCATCTTGGCTACCATCCTATCCCATCTTTTAATTTTATGCTTACCATTGCTCATGCGTTCGACTTGTAGTTCATCCCACCATAGCATTGCATGGCCTTTCAGTCTTGTCACTACATGTTTCACCATCTTGTCTTCTTCGACATATTCATAATCAAAGTATTTTTCCATAGCACGTACCCAATCTAATAATTCTTCAACTTCCATATTGCCTTCATACATTGGTACCTCTATCTTTTCTCTGGCTCCTATCTTTGAAACAAATTTTATCAAGCGATCTTGTGCAGCATCCTCTACTACATTTTCTTCGACCTCGACTTCTTCGCTCTCAGCCTCACTGACATCTCCAGCATCTAGTGCTCTTCTTTGCGTGGTTTCCATAGCGTCCAATATCATTCTGAGTCACCTCATTTCTTCTTCCATTTTTGGATTCTCTATACGCCTCCTGGGTGGCATGATTCCTCTGCATCACCTTCTGGTGCCTACAAACAGAAATCAAATTTTTGATACCACAAATGATATCAATTTACCTGCTTTCCCCTTTGTCTATTGTTTGAAAAAAAACTCAATATTAGCTCTGATACCACCTGATGCAGCCCCCCTACTCCCTCGTAGGAATACACAAAATCTCGGTCAAGGATCTCTGATTCTTGAGTCAAATGACCCTCTGAAACCTTAATGATCTCCTTCTATATCTAAAAATAGGCCCTTTCGGATTCTTGGTGTAGGTCTAATGGTACCCACAACCTTTCCTTTCTCTCTCCTATGAAATCTCAGAGTGTTGGGAATTAGCTCCTTTTTCTGATAATCCCCCTCTTGATGTGACCTTGGGCGATGACCTCTCATGACCATGCGATTGCGGGTGCGACCTAAAGTGGTTTGAAATCAAACTACTTTTAGGCCCGCAATTCTCCTCGAGCCTCCACGTGTCCTCTTGCCAAAACCATGGTCTGGATTGCGGCTCGCCCTCAACGTTTTAACGTCCATGCAACTCCTATCCCCACAATGCTACGGGACCATCGATCTTCCGATCTTAATGGTACTTTCTAAACTGACAGTTCAGATTGGTCCCTTCCAAATCCATAGACCAGGTCTACCCTCCCAGATCAACGGATGTGATATCTTCACAATTCTGGACTTCGGGGTTTTGAAATATCAAACCTTGCTTTCTTCTGTACTCCAACCTTCCAGATTTGATGATCTATAGACACATGTCCTACTCAATCAAAGGTCTTTATTATACTTCAGGTGTTTGACCTTTCAACTCATATCAATGGTCCTTGTCCCCTCTTCTCGATCAACGATCGAGATCTCCTTTGGGTTTCAGACTTCTAAAATCTCAAATCTCAAACTTATTTTTCTCAAAGGATTTTATCCGAAGAATATAATCCACTGACTTTTGTCCTCTTGATCTAACGAGCAAGGATTAATTCGGGTCTTTACCCAGAGCTCACAGATCTACGCCATGTATCCCTTTGATCTGACAGTCACCAATTACTTTGGGTCTTTACCTGGAGCTCTCAGATCTATGCCACATCTCCCTTTTGAACTCCGACGACTCAGATTCACTTCGAGTGATTCGATGCCTGAGATTTACTTCGGATGATCTGATGAATCAGATCTACTTCGGCTGATCGAATGGTTGAGATTTACTTCGGATTTTAGGCTCTTCGGGCTTCAGAAATCTCAGATATCAAACCTTGCCTCCTCTTGAACTCACATTATCTGACGGATCAGATTCACCTTGGTGATTCAACGCTTCAGACTTACTTCGAGTGATATGACAGCTCAGATCAACTTCGGCTAATCGGACGATTGAGATTCACTTCGGATTTCTGGCTCTTCGGAATTCGCGAATCTCAAATCTCAAACCTTGGTGAGTTCTCTCTCCAATGTGTGCAAATCACTAAGGATCGTGCACCTTTATCTAATCAGACGGTTGTTGATCCTTTTCATGGTGATCCAACAACCATTGTCGCTCCTCTCTCTTGAGATTTCGATCTCCTTTGACTTAGAAGATTTCTCAATCTTCAAAGGTTTCGACCTTTGCTTCTCCTACGAGTCCGACTCTTGGATCTCGTCAAAACTTGTGAAAGTGCTATCCCTTCTGAGCTTGATCCTGAAAGGATTCCGACTTCCCACGCACTCCTTGTGTTCTCAGGATTTTGATAACTCAGTTCGAAGGATTTCTTGAAAATAAATTCTTCTCGCCCACCTGGCGTTCCTCTATTCTAATTCTTCGATGCTTGGTCACTCCTTGACGTTGTGCACTCCTTGGACCTGGTCTAAGTTTCCTTTGTTCTCTCTGAACTCCTCTGAGTCACTCCGAGACTCAATCGATGCACTCCTTGCATTTGAGATGCACACCTTGAATACGAGTGTGAAAAGATAAACAATTGGAAACTTATCCAGTTTCGTCACGAACTCATATGATCAACTTCTCGAACACTCATACATGAACGAAATGCAAATAAATGACATACATAGAATGAAACATTCATTCAATCACATATTAAAATGAACACAGTCCAAGATTTGGGACAATTATGTCTGTTCTATTCATTCATGAAACAAATTACATAGTATTGCAGTTCTCCACTGCGTCTTTCTTCTACTCTACTATGTTCTACTCTATCCCGTCTCATAATACTTTTACAATACAACAAAAAACTATCTAAGAACTGGATCCATGAGCTCTCTTGTCCTATCTGCAACCTATCCTATCAAACTCTTAGCGGTTACCTACTTTGTCCTATTACAATAACTACCAGTTATTGCCAAATAAGATTCAACAGTCCATATCTGCAACCCCTTATAGTCCTATACGACTTTACACACAGGACATATTTAAAAATGTTGTTTACAAAATATATCAACAACTCGATTTACTTCTGAATTAATGTTGAGATGTCATGTCCTTGCCTCCACGCTTGCGTTCTTTGACTTTGAAGGCTATGCTCCTACATCACTTCCCCATCAATCATAATGAAACCTACACTGAGAGATTATGTGAAGCGATAGAATCACCAAGTACAACTGACATAGGGATGGTCAACTCAAATGGTCAATGGGACAACAAATGGCCGACTCATATTTAACTTCCCTTGAATATATAGAACGACATAATGATGACCTAGTAGTAAGACTCAAGAGAACCATTGATATAATGCCACAATGCAAGATGCATTGAAGCACTCTCCATAGTGTCTGGAAGAGTAACTATCCAGAGGAGTATATATGACTCATATAGATGGTTTATGGATCTTAGGCATAGATATAACCCAATTGTAAGACAATGACACAAATAGGTTCCATGTCAAAGGGTGACACGAATGACGCTGCCACTTGGATAAATATAGATCAATGGTAAAAAAAGCATCCACTCTTTTTTTTTAGTGTGTCCTTCATGGTTTAATGAGCGTGAAAGAGAGATAAAAGTGTGTTCACTTTTCCGTTCAGTTTTTACGAGCCCGAAAAAGAGTTAAAAGTATACTCGTGAGGTGTGTTTTTTATGTCTTTTTACAAGTACGAAAAAAAGGTAAAATTTTACAAAGAGGATTTATTTTTCATATTTTAATGAGCATGAAAAAGAGCTAAAAGTGATGTTTTCCGATGTCTTTTTTATGGTTTAACGAGAACGAATAAAGGGGTAAAAGTTGGCTCATATGGAGAGAATGAGTAGCTTAACAACATGCTTCTATATTCCAAGTGCATGGAACCGACCTAATCAAAATGAATGCAAATGATTATGGAAAAGTGAGGTCCAATCTTAGCAACGATTCTCTCCATGGGTAGATGGTCACAAAACGGAGGAAAAATAATGCAAGAGGCGAGTGGTCAAGTGTTACAACAATAGTGATAATCTGGAGTAAGGAAAATAGTAGTGCATAGAGTAACATAAAATATGGGAACCCCCTTGGGATATGAAATAACATAGATGAAGAGAGAAGAATGAGGGTCAAATCCGAGTCTCGATACGCCTATAATAGGTTTCTTGAGCCGATAATAAATTGAAACATGGACACCAAATGGAAATCAAGGTGTTAACTAGGGCACCCATGGAGAGTAGGCACTACCGTACAAGATATGACGTGCAAAAATGGCATGGATAATGTCACAACTTGACATGATTGAACATAAGGAATCATGATGGAAGAATGGATGGTTAATAATTCAAGATGGTATCATAGGAAAAAACCTATCCCTATATGCTGGTTTGAGACGCATACCTCAATTTTAGTGGATGTGTCCATAAAAATTCCAAACAAAACATCACTGAATCCTATAAAACACATCCAGAAATACTAGACTTCGAGTTAAAATGCATAGTGAAATCTAAAAAAACAAAATGAATTTTTTGGATATGATATATGCAAAACTGACTACGGATGAACTTTAATGTGGTATCCATATTCCAATAAGGGGGATGTAATTCATAAATGTTGCATTGAAAAATAATCCTAAAGGAATGTTGGAAGTTGACATAACCCTTTAAATGAACGTTGCACTGTGATGTAAAATTTTCAAGGATAACTTATGTCAAATAGAAACATTCTTCAATGGTTGTGTTGCAGTGCGACATACATATTCATTTTATTATGTCAAATTGCATAAATTATATATTAAGTTATGTCATATTTCAACGTTCATTTCATGTTATGCCACATTTCAACATTCCTTTAGGGTTATGATTTAGTACGATGTGTATGAATGGTTTCCTATGATTGAAATGTAATATGGCACCTATATTCCAATAGGGCAAATGCAATTCACAAACATTGCATTGGAACATAACCCTAAAGGAATGTGGCACCCCTAAATGAATGTCACAATGTGATGTAACCATTTAGGAACAATTCAATTCGACATAAGATAATGAAAATGTATGTTGAAGTGTGACACAACCATTAACGGATGTAGCAATTCAACATTATTAAACCAACATGAATTCCATAATGTGACATTATCATAGTAAACCATGGTTAAACAAAATCAACATGCTCAACCAAATTCAACCATTACTAACAATAATCAACATGGTAAACCATATTCAATTTGGTGCAATGTATATGAATGGTTGACTATGGATGACCATATGGGGGATGCAATTCATAAACATTGCACCAAATATAACTCTAAATGAATATCATAGGGTGACATAACCCTAAATGAACTCCATAATGTAATGTAACCATTTAGTAATGATGCAATTTGACATAAGATAATGAATATGTACATCGAAATGTGACATAAACATTGAGAAATGTAGCAATTCAACATTATTCAACCAAGATGAATGTTGCAATGTGACATTACCATAGTAACCATGGTTATATACAATCAACATGGTCAATTGTAATCAACCAATCGTAACCATAATCAACATGGTCAACCATAGTCAATGAAATTCAACTATATTGAACCATGGCCAACTAAAGACAACCATGGTCAAGATAAGTCAAGCATGATAAACATCACAATACCAAAAAACCATTGAGAAATGTGACAATCTAACCTAACCCTTGAAGAACATCAGTTTGGGAAATAACCATTGAGGAACATAACAATTTGACACAAGTCAACCAAGATAAAGGTTGCAATGCTACATAACCATTGAGAAACATCACAATCCAACATATCCTTTCATGACCATCACAATGTGACATAACCCTTTAAAAACACTACAATTCTACATATGTTGACCAAGATGTACATCGCAATGCAACATAATCATTATGGAACATCACAAATGTGACATAACCATTGATGAATGTGTGTGCACCAATACCAATGAGGTAGAAATCCCATATAAGCCAACCAAGATGAATATCACAATGCATCATGATCATTTAGGAACATTGCATTGAAACATAACCCTTAAGGAATGTCACAAGGTTACATAACCCTTTATGAACATCAACCAAGGTCAACCAAAGTTAACCATGTTCAATTATAGTCCATTATGTTCAACAATAGACAACCATGGTCAACCATAATAAAACCAAAGATAATCATGGTAAACTAAAGACAATCATAGTATAAAATCGTCAACCATAATCATCCACTATCAACCATAGTCAACATCATTTACCATAGTCTACATGGTCACCCATGGTCAACCATAATCACCATAGTCAAACATGGTCAAGAAAATTCAACCATGGCCAATAATAGTTCAACATAGTCAACCGTGGTCAACCAAAATCAACCATAGTTGACAAAAGTCAATCATAGTCACATATAAGAAACCATGTCTAACTAAAGTCAACAATGTTCAACCATGATCAAACATAACCAACCATGGTTAACCAAATTCAACCATGGTCAACAACACCCTTCAAACATGGTCAGTCTAGTAATTAAACACATTAAAACATAATCCACCATTGATCAATGTAAAAAACTATTTAAGACCATCACAAAAGTGACACCAAAATTAATCAATAACATTATGTGCCATAACTATTCATTATCAAAGAAAGTAACATTATGTGCCATAACCATTCATTATCAGAGAAAGTAGACAGAATACAACCAACATGAACACTGAAATGTATGTGTGTATATATAAGTAAATTTTATATTATTTTCACTGAAATGTATGTGTGTATATATAAGTAAATTTTATATTATTTTCAATACACTTTTATTACTATATTGTTATAATCAAACCTTAACTTTTATTACTATTAATTATATTTTATATTTAAAAACAATTTGCTACATTTCTTCTTATTATAACATGAACTATATATATCATCCACACATTGATATAACACATATTATTTAATACACATATTATTTAATATATTGTTATTTTGAATATATTTTTATATAAATATTTATTATTATTAAATATTATTTTATTAGATTTTAATTAATATATATTTTAAAAATATTAAAAATATAATATACTTTATGTTAAGATTAATGACTAATAATTATAATTGTTTTTCATATAAAAAATTATGAATGTTGTAATAATACAATATTTAATATAATAATTATACAAATGTTGGAATAATATAGTATAATATTTATATTTATATTAATATATGTTTATTCATTAATAATAAAATGCTATATAAACTTTGTTAATATAAATTAATACAAAGATTAATATAATATAATAAAATATTATAGTATAATATTTGTGTTAA
>JZKD02S0128183.1:173389-210315 GCA_000966675.3 Picea glauca
GTAAACCGGTCAAGGTTCCTATTCCTATAGGTGTAAAGTTATCTGTAGATCAGTGTCCCAAGACATAGGAAGAAGAAGAGGACATGTCCCATGTTCCATATGCCAGTGCAGTTGGTAGTTTGTTGTATGCAATGGTATGTACTAGACTAGACATTGCACATGCAGTGGGAGTTTTGAGAAGGCATATGTCAAAACCAGGGAAGGAGAATTGGACAAAAGTAAAGAGGGTCTTCAGGTATTTGCGTGGCACTACCAATTATAGATTGTGCTACCAAGGAAGACCGGGATTGGACAGAGAGGTGGACATACATGGCTTTGTTAATGCAGACTGAGCTGGAGATCTGGATTGAAAAATATCTACAAGTGGGTATGTGTTTAACCTATTTGGAGGAGCAATCAGTTGGATGAGAAAAAGACAGGTTGTAGTGGCACTCTCAACTACAGAATCTGAATACATGGAAGCCACTCATGCAAGCAAGGAAGCGGTATGGTTACAGATATTGTGTTCAGGTATTGGGTTGGTACAACAAGCAGTGAGATTAGATTGTGACAGTCAGAGTGCAATCTTCTTGGCAAAGAACCTACCTTATCCTTCGAAGACAAAGCATATTGATGTTCAGTATCACTTTGTGAAAGACATGGTTGAAAAAAGAAGGTGTTGTTGGAAAAGGTTGACACTTTGAAGAATGTTGCAGATTTATTGACAAAGTCTATGAGTACAGAAAAGTTCTCCTGGTGTAGAGTAACAATGGGCATTGCTGCCCTGGATTGTTGACTATATAATCCTATGGACCCCTGGATGAAAAGAAAACAACAAGTGGGAGAATGTTGGGTATGTGTTATATTATTTGCATGTGTGTGTGGGTGTGTCAGATTCAACAACTGCATTTATTCTATTTTAGCAGATTTTGGTATTTTTAGCAGTTCTCTAAATTAATCCCGGATTAAGGGATTAGGGTTTTGGTATCTACAGAATACCTAAAAACATTGTATATATATTGTATGGTGAATGGTGAGATGAATACAATGAAGGGTTGAAAGGTTTTCTCACGGTTAAGGGTTTCCGGTATAAATCTCTGTGTACTATGTGTATGAGCCATTTATTAATTTATGTTTTGCTTAAGAATCTATATGCATTGCTTTACTTCACAAGTTTAAAACTTACAGAAATTACCAGAAAAATAGAGGGACATGTATGTAAGTTTGATTAAACAGTTTGCTGATGTTTTTGCTTGGTCTTATGAGGACCTTAAGGTCTTTGATACAAATATTATGCAACATAAGATTCCTTTGAAGCCTGAATCCAAACCTTTTAAGCAGAAAACAAGAAAATTCAATCCATTGTTGCTACCCATAATTGAAAAAGAGTTGAAAAGGTTGTTGAATGCCAAAATTATAGTGCCATTGAGAAACTCATAATGGGTGGAAAATTTAGTACCTGTCAGAAAAAAGAATGAAGAGATAAGGTTGTGTGTATATTTTAGAAATTTGAATAGGTCTTCTCTGAAGGACAATTATCCATTACCTAAAATGAATCATATTTTAAAAAGATTGGTAGGGGCTCAAAGGATCTCCATTCTTGATGGATAATTAGGTTATAGTCAGATATCAATGATGGAAGATGATAAAAATAAGACAACTTTTACTACCCCCTGGGACACTTTCATGTATGACAAAATCCCCTATGGACTCATGAATGCCAGAGAAACATTCCAGAGAGCCACGGACATCACATTCATTGGTGAGAAATAAAAATTTATGGTTATTTATCTTGATGAGATTACTTTGTTATCAATCTTTGATGATGAGCACTTGTAGTATATGAAACATACCTTTGAAAAATGCAGAAGGTATGGAATACCATTAAACCCTAAAAAGTCTCATTTTTCCATGGAGGAAGGAAAAATATTAGGACATGTTTTTTCACTAGAAGGAATCCAGATAGATCCAGAAATGGTAAAGGCCATCCAAAAGATAGAAATTCCAAGGAATAAGAAGTCTATCCAATCCTTCATAGGTAAAATCAACTTTTTAAGAAGATTTATACCCAATTTTGCATAAATCATCAAGCTTATTACTGATATATTGAATAAATATGCAAAGATCAAGTGGATACCTGAAGTAAAGGAATTGTTTGAAACGATTAAGAAAGCTTTAATTAAGGCTCATGTCCTCATAAGTCCTAATTGCTCTAAATATTTTTTTATTTTTTCATTTGCATCTGAAGATAACATCGTTAATGTTCTCTTTCAAAGAAATGATGAAGGGTATGAACAACCTATCTCTTTCTTTAGTAATACTTTAAGGGATTCAAAATTAAAATATGATATCATGGAGAAACATGCCTACGCTCTAGCGAAAGCATTAAAGTCTTTTAGAGTCTATGTTTTGCATTCTAAAATTATTGCATATGTTCCAAGTAGTGTTGTCAAGGAAATTTTGGTTCAACCAGATAGTGAAGGAAAAAGGGGAAGATGGATAACCAAGATTTTGGAATACAACATGGTCATAAAGCCTACTAAATTGATCAAAGGACAAGGATTTGCTAAATTACTGAAACAATCAAATTGTAAAGCAATTGGATTGCATTACATCTCCAAGAGATCAATTAATTCAGTATTACAGATTGAAGAAACTAATTCACAGGTAAGAAACACATATCTTTCTTCTCCATGGTACAAGGATATTGTTCATTTTCTGCAAATTCTTCAATCTCCTCCTGATTTAGATAAATCCAAGTTCAGATCTATTAAGATTAAATCAGTGAAGTACTACATCATCAATCAATTTCTGTTTTGGAGAGATCCTAATGGAATTCTGTTGAGATGTGTTGATGAAGAGGAAGCAAAAGAGATTTTCAATGACTTACACAAAGGAGCTTGTGGGTGCCATCATCATTGGAAAGACACATATTTCAAAATACTGAGAGAAGGTTATTATTGGCATGTATTGTTCTCTGATGTGTTTGCTCAAATGAGGGCATGTGAACCATGTCAAAATTTTGCAGAAAAACATAAACTTATGTCTATGCCTCTGAAACCCATCACTTCCCATTTTTGGTTACCCTTTTCTTCTAATTATTTGAGTTTGTATTGACCCAGGGTTCATGTCTTTCGGGTTTCCAACAAATCCTCTAAAACTATCGGCCCTCCTGATAAACCAGAAGGCAATGCAACACACATAATGCATTGTGTAGTCTCACCCGAGATAGATTTAACGGGTGGTTGCAAGAATCAAGTGTTTACAACATAGGATTGAGTATGAGATAAGAGAGCAACACATTGAACCATTTATCATAACTTGTAAATGCAACCTACTATTATTCATGACTATGCGGTAAGTCCAATAGCTTATTCCTTCAATGACGTAACAATATTTAAACAACAATATAATAACTCATTCATTCGAAATAATAATAACTATTGTAGATGATAAATATATACAAGCACTCATCACATAACACATATGTACCGTGGTTCACCCCCTCCTGGGATACATCCACAAAGATTTGGCTCTCATTTATTTTATTATAGTCTTTTTGCATCTACAACGTCACGCGCTTACAACTCTTCTCATTCAGGTAAGATCTATATGAGGCGGACTAGATCACACCAAGATCCACAACCTGCGACCTAACCCTCAATATCTACCTTCCCCCCTTTCCTCTAGCTCAAAATCTTATACAAAATAGGTCTTACAACAAAATGTTACATATCGCATCATCTCATGCGTAACAATAGCATAATAATATGAAGACAACCGAACTGATTATATGTCGAACTCCCTATGATACCTACGTATCTATATTTATAAATTTCAGGCTCTTAAACCATTTACAATACCTTACAAAAACCCTAACCCTATTGTCATTAGGTCTTCCTCCCATGCATGCATGTTTTTCTTCCTTCTAGCTATTGCTTTCCTTACATGCATGCGTGTTGTGTTCCTTTCCAGCTGTTGCTTTTCCCATGCATGCTTTCTTTCCCAAAACCACCTTGTTTTTCTGCTTTGGCCTGCCTCCAACAGGCCCCCCAACACTGACATGTGGCTCATCCCGAGCCATCTAATATTTGTGTGTTTCTTCAACCTCCTTGGTGATCACCTGGAACTTTTCCCTGAGCTCTACTACCTGTGTTTGTGCCTGCACGGTCTTCTCCTTGAGTGTATCCACTACTTGGACTGTGACTTCATCTGTAACCAATTCCATACATTCTGCTTGGGTTTGTGCTATCTGTGTCTTGGATTCCTCTGCTTGTGTTAGGACTTTTTATGCCCGCTCTTACAATGGTTCCATTTGAGCCTTTCGTTCTTGTTTTTGTGTTTGCACGATAGTTAGCTCTATCTGCAATTTCTTCATTTCCTACGTTCCCTTGATGTGTTCTGTAACTGGCATTGTCTTCTGCCTCTCTTTGATTTCTTACATCATTGCGTTGATACTTTATTCTTCCTTATCCCACTTTTGGATCTATTGATCCTCCTCTAACTTAGTCCATAGCTGTGATTCTTTATCAAAGAAGTTCGTTTTTGTACTGACCTGATGATCTATCTCCTGCAGCTGCGCTGTTGTTTCCTACTTCCTTTTCTCCTTGACTGCTGGTGGAGTGGTTGGTATGAGATTCTCATGAAAATTCTCAATCTCCTTCTAATATTGATTGATTGTCTGTGCTATCCGATCAATCTTTTTTTCTTCTGTGATTTCATCACTTTGCACGGCTTGTGGAATATTCTCATAAGTTCCTGCCACTTTATGCTCCAATCCTCTTATGCCCTTCCTTTCCTCCTGGGTCTCAGATTTAGCCTGCTCATAGACTATTTCCAACGTGTCTCATTTCTTTGTTTCTTGTTGCAATTCGACTAAGTCTTTGTGTGCGTGAGACTATACCTCTTGGTTTAAGCTAACTCGCAACTTGTGTAGAGCTCTGGTGGGCATCCTCATCAACACCAGTTGGATTTTGCTTAAATCCTTCAGGGGTGTCTGCCCCACAATATCATCCATTCGCATAATACTGGGTGTGATATGGAATGTTGCTTTCGAGTGTGGTAATGAGTGGATCAAATATCATTCTTCTTCTTCCACTCTTCCCTCCATCTTTGGTGTTGATGGTTCTATTCCCCTATTGCTTGTTGTTTTCCTTCCCCGATTTGCTTGAGGAGTTGTCATAGGTATAAAAATTGCTCTTCAATCCTATCTCTGTGGTGTGCAACATGCTCTAAGTCCTCAAATATACAATCTTGGACCATTCGGGCTATCATTTCCCCATCATCATCCATGATCGTATACTTTGGTGGTGTTCTTTGTGCCATTGATTTCTTGCACGCGCCTCCTATCTGCTTTTATGGTATCTTGCTTTCCCTTTGGTGTTGGTTGTTGGATTTCTTCCAGTATGGGTGTTGAGTGCACCGATGTTGTCTCTGGGGATTGGATTTTGTCGATGTTGACGATCTTCGGCGGATGTTGTTCACCTTCTTCCGCATGTCCTTGTGACCTAGTATGAACCCTAGTTTTTCTGGCGGTTTGGCTCACTTCTGCTTGCTTGGGCGGTGCCATGGCGGTGAATGTTAAATGTCTGCTGGATCTGAACGGTCTCTATGATCTCTATGAACTCTCTATGTGCTCTTTAGCTTCATTCATTCTCTGTCTATTCTCTTTTAGTGAATAGACTATTGGCTCTCACGTTTGTGTGTTCTAAGGCTTTCCCATGAAGCTTGTCGAGGACGCTTCCTTGATTATGGGTTTAATGCATCTTAATTACAGGTTCAATGCACCTCTGACGGTTTCGTACTTTTCATTACTTTGTCGTGTCGTCTTCTGTTGACACGATTAATGTGGCTTCCCATTTCTCCTTTCCATCCTTAAATCTCGCCTAATGTTGTCATGTCGTCCTGCTTTTTTCGACTTTCCTTTTCCTGCATATTTCCCTTTGTATGTGACCATTGTCCTTCTCCTCACCAAGTTTGTGTCTCTAAATTCGCGTGGCATTTCTACCTCTGATGTACTATGCCCTCTTTGGTTATTTTTTTTTTTTTACTATGCGGTGGATGGTCGACTGTCCTTGTACAACTTTAGTCGACTCTCATTGCTCATCCCTCTGAGTTATGCGCCTAATAAGTCTCTTAAATGTATGACCCCTCCATCTGTGACAAATTTTACCTCATATAGTACTAGCCAATGCATTATGAGCTTTCTTGGGTGCTGAAATGATTTGTTGTCATACATCAGTACTAGATCTCCTTCCTTGAACGTTTTTTTCTTGATATGTTTGTCGTGCCAATATTTATCTCTTTCTTTATGAACTTATTGGTGGAATCCTTCTAGGATTCGATCTTCATCCATGGTCAGTAGTTGATTTAGTCTCTCCTGTACTACACCTCGATCTGTCATTTGTGTGATTTCTGCTACGCGCAAACTTGGTACTAAAAATTTCAATGACACCACTGCTTCTTGGCTATAAACCAATTTAAATGGTGTGTGCCCTCAAATTTTTTCATGTAGTCCTGTATGCCCATAATATTACTGGTACTTTGAGGTCCCAGTTGTCCATGTTGACATTATAGATCTTTGTCAGCGTGTTCTCCAGAATTTTGTTAAATGCTTCCACTGTGCCATTTTCCTATGGGTGATATGGTGTGCTCTTCTAGTGATGGACATAAAACTCTTCAGTCATAGCGTTGATGGTGTTGTTTATGAAGTGTGTGACTTGGTTTCTCATAAAAAATATTTGGCACCTAAATCTAGTGATTACTTGTTCAAATAGAAAATGCGTTGCTGTTTCTATGCTGCAATACTTCACTGGTGCAACTTCCTCCCATCTTGTTAAGTATTCCATCGTGGTGATAATGTACCTTGCTCCTGTTTCTTTTTTATGGTGGGTTGATTGGTCCCACAAAGTATACTTCCCACTTGTTGAATTCCTGTAATGTTAATTGTGGTCGTAATGTCATCTCGTCCCTTCTTTTGGGTTCGCCTACCCTTTGACAGACGTCGCATCTTTGACAGTACTCCTTCGAGTATCTGTGAATCGTTGTCCACCACAATCCTGCATGCAATACCTTCTGTGTGGTAGCTTTACCTAAGCAATTCCCTCCTGTTATTCCCTCATGGGCTTCTTCTACAATTCTTGGTCTGTCATGCTCTAATACATACCTTTGCAATATGCTATCTGTGCCCATTTTATATAAATGTCCTGCAATTAGTTGATAGTTGGTAGCGCGGACTACCAGGTTTTTCTTCTGTGTGGTGTTATATTCTTGCGACACCGTACCTGTACTCAAATACTGAATGATGTCTATGAAGTATTCATCAGTGATCTGGACTGAGAATAAATGTGCATCCAAAAACTTGTCTTTTAAGTTCGTAGATTCTTCTCCATTGGTGACCCTTGATAGGTGGTAAGGTCTTGCGTTCAATTTTCCTGCCTTGACTATTACTTCAAAGTCAAATTATTGAAATAGTAGTAACCATCGACAGATTCTCCCCCCCAACACTATCTTGTTGACTAGGTATTTCAGGTCTGAGTGATATGTGAACATCTTAAAGTGTTTTTCCAATAAGTAATGCCTGAAATTTTGAAGTGCGTAGACCATAGCTAGTCCTTCTATTTCTGTCGTGTTATAGTTCTGTTCTGAATATAATAATTTTGTTCTCGCAAATGCTATTAGGTGATCCAAGTCTCCCGCTCCTGGCTCTGCCAAGATAGCTCCAAGTGTTATCGCTAATGCGTCTACATGGACGTGGAATGTCTTCTCCCAGTTTGGAAATACTAATATCGGTGTGGTGACCATATTATCCTTTAGGGTATCTAGACCATGTTGACACTCATCGTTCCACTGAAATTTTGTATCCTTTCTTAGCAGCTTTTCCAGCAGTGTAGTAATTTGCGCGTATCCCTTGATAAATTTCCTGTAGTAACTCGTGTGTCCCAACGTCTCTCTTAGATGATGGACTATTTTTGGTGGTGGTAAGTTAACAATTAATGTGATCTTTGCGGGATCTACGAGTAAACCTTGTTTGCATACTATATGGCCCAATAGTATTCCGAACGGTGTTCCAAATATGCATTTCTTTATATTTAGTGATATCTGACACTGTCTACATCTTTCCAACATTAGCCGTAAGAGTTCTACATGGTCTTTCAACAAACTGTACACTGTCCAATCATCCAGGTATACTTTGAGAAACTGGTGGATGAATTCCTTAAACGTAGCAATGACTATTCTGGAAAATATTGTTGGTGCATTCTTTAGTCCAAATGGCATGACTGTGTACTGGTAGGATCCCCATGATATCACGAATGGTCTTGTATCTATCTTATTGTGCTATCTTGATCTGATGGTAGCCCGAGAATCCATAAGTGAATGAGTAAGATTTGTGTCCTCCTAAGTTCTCTAGCACTTCATCCGTGAAATGTGTAGGGAACGGGTCATGTAGGCATGCATCGTTAAACTTCCTCAAGTCAATGCATATCCTTATCCCTCTTTGTTTCTTGTCCTATACTACCATCAGGCTTATCCATTGTGACTCTTCGACCGATTCTATGATGTCGTCTTCGAGCATCCTGTCAATCTCATCTTTGAATTTCTTCTTATATATTGGGTTTAGTCTATATGGTCATTGTCTGATCGATCTTTATTCTGGTTTGAGCGGTATCTTCATCTCTCCTAATTCTCCCGTTATACCCTTCATCTCTGTAAATTTTGTGGGAAACAAGTCCTTGTATTCGTGCAACAACTCTGTGATACTTTCCACTGTTTTCTCATCCCAGTAATGTCTAATGCTGGCCATTTTGGGATGCTGAGTTGTCTCAATGTTGACTTTCTTCACTTTCATTGGTGCGGAAATTACTTTTGATTCTATCGGTGATCCTTCCACATCTCTTTCACCTTCTTATTCTTCAATCTGAATATCGTGCGGATCATCTTCATTCGGTGCTTCCTCTTGCACATGGTAACACAATAATAGTTCCTTGACTATCTGTTTATTCCGTTGTTTCTCTTCTGTGATAATTTGTACTTCTGGTTCTTTGATTAATATCACTCCTCTTATTTGTTTGAGGGTTGCATCTATTTTTGGGTTCTCATGCTCGAATGAGAAAGTGACTGTGAAATTTTGTTGCAATGTCATCCATGTCGTAGTTCCTTTGTGCAATTCTTGGTCTATATACCAGATCATTGGCATGGCCTCTAGAGTGTGTAAGAAATGATGGGGCCATTCCTCTGGGGGTGTCAATTTCCATAGTGTTCTACACTCCTCCAATTGTTCCACTAGTGCTCTATATCCATCATACTTATGTTTTTTTTTTTTTTTTATGTTATGTGTCAAACCTTATGCGCAGTAACCTATTACATTGGTACCAATCTGTGATTGTCTCTTTGTGTGTGCCCCACCATTCTTGTGGGTGTGGCCTTGAGTGCTAAATCTAGTGCTAACAGTCTCTGATTCTCTAACACTTCATCTTCATACTGTGCCAAGAATGTTTCCAAATCATTTACTCTGTGGAAATTGGGCAGCTCTCTGATTTCTGTGCCTACCCATCTTACTGCGTGGTCTATTCTTGCACATCTCCTTGTGGAGACTTCTTGTAGCCTTTGTTTCTAGTTTTCTAAATTGGTAACTATATATGTTGCACATGAATTAATGCTCCACCAACTGAGTATCCCATCTGTAGTTGGATTTACATAATCCTCGTCGCGCGCATTTGTTCTGTACAACTGGTCGATTTCCTCTAAGTCTAGGCAAGTAGGTTCTACGAACCTCTCCCCTTCTGATGGGTCTAATGGCGTGATGACCCTATATTCACCTGAATCAAATTTCATTTTCCTGGTCTTCAAGATGATTATGGACTGATTGTCAAACGCCCAATCCAGACCAAGCAATGTCAGGTAAGGTGTTGTGCCATCCACTATTTCAATAACTTCAAAATCAACTTTAGTGCGTACTCCATCTAGGTCGACTGTCACTCCTTTCAGTCTACCTATAGGTAGAACTCTATGTTGGTTTGCTAGTTTCAATTAAACATGCGAATATCCTAATGTTGGTTCTCCCATGCATTTCCATGTCTTCTTTGGTAATACATTAACTTCAAATCCTAGATCCAGTATGATGTCTCCCATATTGAAATCCCCAATGTTAGCATTCAGTCTAAAATCCCTAATTGTTCTTCTTCCTGTGTGTAGGTGATTAACTATTTTTGGTTATAGCTTCCCTTCCGTCTCAATGTTACATTTTTCTAGTATGTTTTGCAATATTTTCACAGATGATGGATCACTTAATACCTTTACACATGACTGCAAAAATCCTTTGATTGTACTTACTTCTCCCATGGGTTGCATTTCATTTGTATGATCCAATGATGGAGGCATCTTGTACTCTGGTGCTTCCTTTTTTTGCTACACAGTTGAAGTCGACGCTATGTCCTCCTTCTAAAATTCTTGTCTGGCTTCCTTAAATATTTCCTTCTCGTTTTGCGCATCGAATTGTTTCCTTGGTTCGGTGTTCTTCTTCACCCATTTATTCTGTGTTGGTTCCTGTCGAACTATGTCAGTACCTATTTTAGCTCCTTCGCGGGTAACTATGTTGATGTTATGTCCTTCATCCCTTGCTTCTGCTAAAATCCATTGAACATTCTGGTTATTTTGGTTCCTCTTTTCTTGTATCTTTACTAGTAGTGTCGTACATTCTTCTGTATCCTAGTCCGATGCGTGACAACACATACAATTTGTTGGTGGAATTGAACATTCTCTTGCATAATGTCCTGGTTGCTGAAAATTGTGACATACTACTGGTCCTTGCCCTCATCTGAAACTTCCTCTTGCTCATTCTCCACCTCCGTAGCATGCTCGATCTTCTCTTGGTGTGTTATACTGAGGCGCCTGATTGTACTGCCCAATATTGTATTGAGGTTGTGTTGTATTGTACTGTGGCTGCATGTTATTGTATACTACTATTGCGCAATATTATACTGCTGATGCACAATATTGTATGGAGTTGGAACTTGATTGAACTGTGGCTCGGCTTGCCTAGTCATCATTTCGGCTTGCACCCTATATGTATATGATGTCCTTTCTCGCATCAGATCCATAGTTCTACAATCTTTATCGTCGTGGCCCACTAACTTGCAAAAGGTGAAATATGAGCTCTTTGGGACTGTCTGGTATTTCTTCATCATCATGCAATGATAAGGGTCGTGACCCATTTTCTTAAAGATTTCACACCATAGTCCTCTTGTTGGTAACGAATTTGGCATTCCTGCTTCCATATATTGCGTGAATGTTGGGTATTCGTTCTTGTGGTAGGATTTCATCCTTCATGTAGTACACCAAACAACTTCTCCTTTTTCCTTGTTCTTATTCTGGTTCAGCTGAAATGTTAGATTCTTCAAATCCTCCTCCAGTTCCTCGATAGCTAGGTATGTCTGCTGGTACTGGTTTTCTTCCAATTATAGGGCTTCCTGCAAAGCCTTTGCCTGTGTTTGGAACTTCTATTATTGCAAAGGGTATTTTAAGTGTGGGAGTAGTGAGTTGACAAACATATGTCGATGTTGCATCTCAGTCATGAGATATTTTAACTTCCCCTTCAGTCGCTTGAATCTCTAGTCAATCTCCCATACAAAATCTCTCGGCTTCTGTCTTATTTCAATCATCTCATTCATTTATTGATCTTTCGAGCTCGGATTTTGGAACTCATTTATCATTAACTTCTCAATGTCTTCCAGTGTTTGTGTCATCCCCGGGGCATTGTTTGTGTCTCTACTCATGTACCAGTCTAGTGCGCAGTGTCTTAGTGTAATCGCTAGCTGTGCAAGTTTTGTGTCTTCATCAGTGATCTATTTTTCTTCCCAGATATTTTCACAAATGAACAAATTCTTCTCAGGGTATTTTGTTGCTTCTCCTTGAAATTTTGGTAACCTAATGGTGGGATCGTGTCCTGCGATTCTGAACGCTGAACTACTACCTCCGCGTGGTGTAGATACCTGACTAGTGCTACCTGAACTGGCTCCTCTAGCTGTTTTTCCTTGTGTAGATGTACTTCCTGTTGTCTTACTGCTTCTGAACTTCGGTTGTCTAAACAATGGTGTTCTCTTTGGTGTGTTAGTCACACATAGGTTTATGGGTTCCACACTGACATTAATATGGATAGGATGGATGCCTTCTCCTCCCGCTCTCGGACCTATCGTCTTCCTCTCATATGTTGCGCACATGATTTCCTCAATCTTATACACAACTTGGAGATCCTCTACTTCTTCCTCATCACTCGATGAGTCTTCCCTCACGGCTATAGATCTCTTCTTTCTATTCACATTGTATTGGTAGGGTACTCCGCTACGCGTCTTTCCAGCTGTCACCATGATCTTCTTGATCTAGTCATCATCCATCATGATTGGGTCCAAGGGTTCCTCCTTCTTGCCCTTATATTTTCCTCCTTCCATTTCTCCTCTTTCTGTCAGTGCTTCCCGGATGCACGCAGGAAAGTTTAGTTGTCTGATTCCATCGTCATTACTCCTTTGTTATATAGCAGTCTCTTAATAGAAGTATACAATGATCGAATGTACCTTCCTCTAGGTCCTTGTATAAATTATTTCTCCGCTGCGTTGTACGACTTTGCTGTGTCGACTGCAAACTCTGTTATAAATCCTGCCATAATATTGTCCAGCCATAAATCTACTGCGTGGGTGAATTTGTTGTTCACTTGCTGCAACTGCTCAATCTATAATGGGGTCCAATCTAGCTATCGAATCCATTTCGTTGCATGGTTATCCTTCAACCTTAGTATACACTCCTTCAATAGATGTGGAAAATCACAGAAAAAGACTTTGTGCAAATTAGTAAACACGTATTTCTCAATATATTTGCAAGGTGTTATTCTAGGGTTTCTATTGTCTTTCTGTGCAAACTCTAGCTCTTTTGTTCTTAGACAAGTTTTGATCTCTACTTTTGTGGGATTCCACATTCTCAACATCCCCTTCTAATAGCTCATTGGTCTCTGCCCTAATATCTTCTTGATCTGCCTCCAACAGATTTTTAGCTTCTCTCCTCTACTCAATCCTCTCTTGTTCCTACCAACGGAAACATAACCATTTGTTGGTTATCCTTTTCTTCTACACTGTCTGAGTTTGTATTGACCCATGGCTCATGTCTTTTGGGTTTCCAACAAAGCCTCTAAAACTATCGGCCCTCCTGGTAAACCAGAAGGAAACACAACACACATAATGTGTTGTGCAGTCTCACTTGAGATAGATTTAATGGGTGGCTACAAGACTCAAGTGTTTACAGCCTAGGATTGAGTGTGAGATAAGAGATCAATGCATTGAACCATTTATCATAACTTGTAAATTCAACATACTATTATTCACGACTATACAGTAAGTCCAATAGCTTATTCCTTCAATGTCATAACAATATTTAAACAACAATACAATAACTCATTCATTCGACATAATAATAACTAATATAGATAATAAAGATATACAAGCACTCATCACATAACACAGATGTATCGTGGTTCACCCCCTCCTGGGCTACGTCCACAAAGATTTATCTCCCAGCTCTTTTATTATAGTCTTTTCACATCTACAGTGTCACACGCTTACAAATCTTCTCCGTCGGGTAAGATCTATATGAGGCAGAATAGATCGCACCAAGCTCCACAGCCTACGACCTAACCCTCAAGATATACCTTCCCCCCTTTCCTTTATCTCAACAACTTATAAAAAATTGGTCTTACAGCAAAACATTACACATCGCATCATCTTATGCATAACAATAGCATAATAATTCGAAGGAAACCGAACAGATTATATGTCGAACTCCCTATGATACCTACGTATCTATATTTATACATTTCGGGATCTTCAACAATTTACAAGACCTTACCAAAACCCTAACCCTACTATCATTGGGTCTTTCTCCCATGCATGTGTGTTGTTATTCCTTCCAGTTGTTTCTTTCCTTGCATGCGCGCCTGTTGTGTTCCCTTCCAGCTGTCGCTTTTCCCGTGCATGCTTTATTTCCCAAAACCGCCTTGATTTTCTGCTTTGGCCTTTGGCCTTTGGCCTGTCTCCAACACCCATGGACATTTTCAATAGTGGGCTTTGGATTTCATTGGATAAATTCATCCTCCATCTTCTGGACAACACAAATGGATACTCACAACCACATATTACTTTACAAAATGGATTGAAGTTGTAACGTCCTCGACCATCAACCCACTTGTCGGACAACGCTACTACGTGGAAAATTATGATACTTATATATATAACATGCATAATAAATCTAATTAATAGATTTAAATAAACAATACAGAGTAATCACAAGACTACTACTACATACATAAGTAATGGAATTAACAATAATTCATAACTGCAATGGAATACATGATAATATTGCTATCATCACAGACATGCATTTTAATTGGAATTAAGACACATGCATATACTTATCTTAGAAACTATAGTAACTCCGCCAACCATGTGCAGAACTTCCACAAACCTCCCAGCCTTAGACCACGATGCTCATCACGCTCAGCAGTGGGTCACCCCCAAGATGGGACTAATATCCACCCCTGAGCAGGGAATCCTAGACTAGGTTGGGATTACAAGAAAACTGCATAGAGCAATCGAGAGGATTCTCTCTAGGAGCCTTCTTACGCCCACTACTCATAGACTCTCATTCCCCACATGCCTGTTCCACTCGGGAGTATACACCTTCACAAGCATAGTCCATCGATGCTTCACCTCCCTCTCTGGGTCTCGACAACAGGCCAGATCGGGAATTCTCAGAGCTTCGTAGTTGGTGCTGGACTCTCTCTGGGATAAAACCACTTCCCAGCAGACTCTCTCACCCGGAGAGAGTTTCTCACAGGCTTGACAACCTGCCTCTTCTACCACGGGCCTGACAACCAAGTTCTTTGACCAGTTTCAACCCAATTCCCATAAGTTCAGGTTGACAACAACAAAAATAGCTTTGGCTAACTCACAGGTGACATCAGCAATAGGAAAATTGGGTGTGGACGTCTAGAAGAGGGCAACAACCACGGTTCAACACTCATTCACACAAGGATGAAAGTTGCAACAATAGATGGGCATAGGTATGAAAATGGAAACAACCAAACGCTAGACACATCACGCTCAGGCGATTTCCCCAGTGTCAGTTTCCACAGAAGACACATAATAGTTCACCGGTTTTGGTTCTCAGAATTGCGTGAGGGTAAAACAACAGAGGTTCTAAAGTAGAAGCAAATGGTTTTCAGACAGAGGATCCAGAAACTGGCAGCACAGATGCAACAACCGAGGACCCCCCCAACACAACTCAACTCAACAATTTTAACTACATGCGCTCAGGTTGACACTTGTCTTCCTGGATCTGCATGCGTTCCCTTTTTTCACATGCTGGAGATGCATGCATTGCCCCTCCCAAGACTTAGGATAAAACATGTCTTTCACACCACTTTGGAATAATAATAAATTATTATTCCCAAGGAATTAAGCCCCTAAGCTTAGCCCCTCTTTCCAACTTTTTAGCCCCCTTTTCCCTTACCCACCTTGTGGAAGCTTATTCCCCCATCACTCTTTCTTCATGGTCGGTTTGCACGCAATGATATTTATATTTTATTAATGATCTGCATAATTACATGTACAAAAACAGGCTCCTGACCTTAACACTTAGGCTCCCAATGTAATAAACACATAATCTTACCAACTTATCAATACTCAACTCACCAACCTACATTAGATGCTTTATAATTCATAATCATGATTACAACAGGGCTCGTCCTTGGGGATATTACAATCCCCTCCCCTTATTTTTGCACTGTCCTCAGTGCAACTTTCACACAACATCAACAAGATTTTTCAAAATCTTCAAAAAGATGCAGGTATTCTGCCTGCATAGAATCTTCATGCTCCCATGTCGCGTCCTCAGGACCGTACCAGGTCCATTGGACCTTTACAAACCATATGGCTCAATTCCGGAGTTGTTTTCTTTTTCAGTCCAATATGCGCACAGGATGCACTTGCAGGACACCTTCTTGCTCCACCTGAATCGCATTCCAATAAATTACATGATTAGCATCAAGTATATATTTCTTAAGCAATGAAAGATAAAACACATTATGTACAATCATGGATGCAGGTAATGAAAGCATATATGCAACTAGCCCAATCCTTTCTAGGATTTCAAATCGCCCACAAAATATGGCTGCCAACTTGGCACAGTTTCCTAGCTTCAAGGAACTTCTATTGGATTTTACTTTCAGGGAAACATGGTCACCCACTTTAAAATCTCTATGGGTTCTATTCTTATCAGCATAAATTTTCCACCTATCTTGGGCAACCTTTAAATTCTGCTTGATTTTTAGCATTTGTTCTTCCATTTCCTTGAGCAACTCTGGCCCAACTACTGCCCTGTCAGCTGGATTATCCCATCTTACTGGAGTATTTCACTTTCTACCATAAAGTGATTCAAATGGTCCCATCTTCAATGATGCTTGATACCCATTGTTGTAAGCGAATTCTACCAAGTGCAGGTAGTCTTCCCATTTTGATGGTTTTTCCATCACATACATCCTTAGCATTTCTTCTATTACTATATTCACCCTCTTTGTCTATTCATCAGACTCAGGATGATAAGTTTTACTGAAATTCATATTTGTTTCGAACCCTTTGAACAACCCTTCCCAAAATTCAAGGTGAATTTTGGGTCTCTGTTGGACACAATTGTCTTGGGAATCTCGTGCAATCGTGCCACTTCCTTCTTAAAGATGTCAGAAATATCTATTGCCTTGTGAGTATTCTTTAACAGAATGAAATGGGAAGCTTTCATAAGCTTGTCCACCACCACCATAATTGAATCATGTTGCTTACCGGTATTGGGCAATTCTATGATGAAGTCTATTGTCACCACTTACCACTTCCACTCAGGAATGGGTAAAGTTTGCAGTAACCCTGTTGGGTTTCTGTGCTTTGTTTTAACCTTCTAGAAATCCATACATCTAATGATGTATTCAACAATATCCTTCTTCATGTCTGGCCAAAATTAATGGCTCCTGACTGCTGCAATGGTTTTCTAATATCCAGGGTGCCCTGCATAAGGCACATTATGCATTTCAATTCCTGGACATTAGGTACATAAATTATGTTCTTGTACATAAGTGTTCCATCGGTTTCCAATTTATAATTTTCCACTTTCTGTGGCATCTCACCTTGCTGTAGCTTTGCTACCCGCTCCATGTACTGCAAATCTGCATTTGCGGCGTCTAAAATTCTGCCATTTATATCAGTTCGGTACATACTAATGGTTGTATCATGTAATTTGTGTACTCTCCTACTGAGTGCATCAACCACTTTATTTTCCTTCCCTTTGATATGATTTATATCAAAATTGTACTCACAGAGAAATTCCAGCCACCTACTCTCTCTAGCATTCAAGGTTGGCTGATCAAACAAGTACTTTAGACCATTATGGTATGTTCTTAATTCAAACCTCCTTCCCATGATTTAATGCCTCCACTTCTTTAGAGCATGTACTATGGCTGCCAATTCCAAATCATGAGTTTCATAGTTCCTTTCACGCTCTTTCAACTTTCTCGATTCATAACAAATTACAAATCCATTTTGATTGAGGACTCCTCCCAGTCCTTCTTTGCATGCATCAGTGCATACCACAAAATATTCGTTTGGATATGAAATCCTCAAGATTGGAGAATTGGTTAACAGTTGCTTCAATCGCTGAAAGATTTTCTCACATTCCTCTGTCCACTCAAACTTCTTCTCCTTCCTTTGCAAGGAAGTGATAGGGTGAGCTATCCTTGAGAATCCTGCGATAAACCTTCTATAATAACCAGCTAGACCCATAAATGATATTAATTCTGTCACATTATTTGGTGTTGACCGTCCTCTAATCCTCTCAATCTTCTCAGGGTCTACAACTATCCCATCCTTCGAAATAATATGCCCCAAGTAATGGATCTGCTCTTGATAAAACAAACACTTTCTCAACTTGGCATACAGTTGGTGCTCTCTTAGCACCTGCAACACCATCCGTAGATGTTTTTCATGCTCTTCCTCTAACTTGGAATACACCAGAATGTCATCCAAAAAGACTATGAGAAACTTGTCCAAATAGTCCCTGAATACACCATTCATCAGACACATAAAAGCAACGGGTGCATTTAACAACCCAAATGGCACCACTGTGAACTCATAATGTCCATACCTTGTTCTAAAGGTGATCTTGTTGATGTCTTCATCCTTTATCCTTACCTATTGATATCTCGACCTGAGATCTATCTTCGAAAATATCTTCGCATCCTTCAACTGATCGAAGAGGTCATCAATCCTCGGCATAGGATACTTGTTCTTTACAATCACTTTGTTCAATTGTCTGAAATTGATACACAATCTCAACATTCCATCTTTATTCTTCATGAAAATAACCGGGGCTCCCCAAGGTGACACACTTGGGCATATATACCCCTTCTTCAGAAGCTCTTCAAGCTGCAATTGTAACCCTTTCATCTCTGGAGTACTCATTCTGTAAGGAGATTTCGACACTGGAGCTACTCCGGGCATCAAATTTACAGAGAAGTCAATATCTCTCTTCAAAGGCAGTATAGGTACCTCCTGAAATATATCTTCAAACTCTTTTAGTATCACATGGTATTTGATACATGAAACCTTATCCTTAGGTGTTTCCTCCACATGGGCTACAAATAATTGACAGCCTTTTCTGTAGCACTTCTTTAGCTGCATTGTTGAGATTTCTCTAATAGCAACAGCTCTAGGAATTCCTTGGACTATTTTTTGATTCCCTTCCTCATCCAGGCAAGTGAATGCCTTATTACGATAGTCCAAGATGGAATGGTGCTACTCCAACTAGTCCATCCCAATTAGACAGTCATAAGACCCTAAAGGCAGAATATTCAATTCAGCCTTTGTGCTCAGTCCATTCATGTCTACTAGAAAGAATTTAACCAACTCAATGACTTTCCTCTTGGTTCCTATAGCCAACTGCACTAACCAAGATTTTTCATGTTTTCTTATCGACAATTGCAAAATTTCCACTACTCTAGGATCTACATAACTATGGCTAGCCCCTGAATCAATTAAAATAGTAAAGGCATGGTTGTTGATCATACCTTCTACTTCAATCATGTGCGATTGAAATTCAGCTTGCTTGTTGTCCAGGGCCACATAGATCCTTGGTATTCTACTGCCCATGTCCTCCACTGTTTCAGCTTGCTGAACATTATGGACAACTCTCACTTTTCCATTTTTGTGGGGACAATCTCTGTACTTATGGTTTCCCTTGGTAGCCCCAACACCGAATGGGCGTCTATCTTGTCCTGTGTTCCCCTACTTCATCCATTCTCGGCTCTCTAAACGTTGGCTGTCCTTGGGGACTATTTTTGAAAAAGGGAGGTTTGTTTCCCTTCTGCCTCTAATCTTTCTTAAACTTCTTCTGGTCATCCAAAGCCTTCTGAAAGGTAGGCTTTTATCTTTGTTGTTCGTATAAGCATTTCACTCTTCTTATCGTTTCTTCCATGGTCTTGGGGTCATCATACTGGATCTTTTCCCCAATAGAAGATGACAGTCCACTCAAATACCTTTGAATCTTGACAGTCTCCTCTTTGATGAATGAAACATACTTCAGCAATTCCAAGAACCCACGTTCATACTCATCAATGGTCATGCTTGCCTAGCTTGAGTTCAAATAACTCTTTCATCTTCCTGTCATAATATCTCTTAGTCAAGTATTTCTTCTCAAAATACCTCTTGAATTCCTTCCAAGTGATATATTTCTCTCTAATGTGTTGCACCTACACAAGCTCATCCCACCACATGGATGCTTTTCCTTTCAGTTGATACATCGCAATTCTTCCTTCTGCATGACAGGAATAATTCTATAGTTGGAAATATTTTTTCATGCCAAGCAACCATGTCTCGACATCTTCCTCCTTCTGATGTTCTCCATAAAACGTAGGAGGCTTAATATTGTTCATCTCTCCCTTCAATTCATCCACTCCAGATCTCCTACGCTTTCTGGTAGGAGATGGGCTTGAACTATTGTGTGTCCTTCTCTTGGAATGACCTTGGAAGTGATGATGGTGTCTACCTACACTCCTTGACCTTCTTCCCTCAGAAGTTTGGTGACTCCCTGTTCTGCTCGAGTCCCTCTCCTTCTCCAACTTCTTATCTATTCTCTCCAAACTCCTTAACATCTTTATGTTAAATTCACCTTGTTTTTCCTGAGTTTTTCTGAGCTTTTTTCTATCTGCTCGACGAGTTTGGGCATCTTTCTGCAATTTTTCCATAATTTTCATCATGCTTCCTTCCTTATCTATCTCTTCTCCATGCCCATTGGAGTTCGATCCTTCAATTTCCAAATGAACATCCATTCTTTTTGCTTCATCCTCAGAACTGGAAGCAGTCCGTGTCCTTTTCATTTATTTTGCACTCAATGGAAATTATACTTCTCTCTGGCACTCATTAAACTTTTGCAAACACAATGTGCAGACAACCGGAATTTGTCAGGCCATTAATCCTTAAAAAATTCCACAGCATTCATAAACAACTTGATTCAAGAAAACGTTCAGTTTCCATGAATTTTTCGAGCTCTGCTCGGCTCTGTAGTGCACTCATGCCTTAGTCCTTTTCTCTCAGTTTCCAAACTCATGCGACCAAGGGCGTGACCAAGCGCTAGGTCTCAAGATTCTCTAATCAAAACTTCAGGGTTTCGAGATTTCAATCTTGGAGGCTCTCACCCTCGCTTCCCTCTCCAACTCCTGACTTATGAACTTCTGACCTTTCTCACCCCTAGGCCCACAACACAGTTGTAACCAACCAAGGTGGTTACACGTGATGTGCTTAAGAAGGTCCATGTTACCTCAGGTGATGCCCTTCGGTCCCACTGCGTCTACTTTTCCTACGGGGTCCAATGGTATGTGGTACACATCCCACATGTCCACACCATCCAAGTGACGTCAACCCAACTCAGTACTTAGGATCTTCGAGATTTCACGATCTCGGGATTCGGGAGTTTGTGCATCATCACTTCTCACTTCTCCCAGTTCTCGAAATGCTGAAATTCTTCCTGGAAAATTAACGGTCCAGATCTCACCTTGATCAATGTTTGTGATCTAATCGCGAATTCGCGTTTCGTGAATTCTCATGAACTTTCCCTTTGACCTTTTCAAGTCACGAGTCAGTGAAAGGCTGATTGCTCTCCACGCATCTCTCCCGATGGACGGTTAGGATTGTTGTGGATTTTCCACTTGCAAATCTCCGATGTATGTGGTTATCTGCTACGTGTCCTTTTCGATGGACATTCCTGAAGATATCGGGGCTTCACATATCGCGATTCCTACACTCTTGTGCAACTCCAAAGGGTTTTAAACCTTGTGCATGTTCCCTGGATCCACCGACTGTTGGTCCACATGCTCAGATCTGATGGCCTAGATATGATCTCTTTTGTGTGCTCTCCTAAGTGTCTAGACATGGATTCAACGGTCCAGATCGTCTCCTTTAAAACTGATCTACGAATACGGTTTTATTCTACCACTACTCTTCCTGAGCTTCGTAACATGACCAATGTAACCCCTTGTCACTCAGAAAAAAAAAAATAAAAAAATCTAAGGTTCGAAATCAGTTCCTTTGAACACCATTTCCACTCGAAGCCTTGGGTCCAAATACCACTTATCCAGCCCATCCAGGATCAGTGTTGAAAACCTATCTCTAATACCATATTGTAAAGTCCCCGGCCATAAACCCACTTTTCGGGCAATGCTACTATGCAAAACATTCTCATACTTATATATATAACATGCATAATAAATCTAATTAACAGATTTAACTAAACAATACAGAGTAATCACAAGACTAATGCTACATACATAATTAATGGAATTAACAGTAATTCATAACTACAATTGAATACATGATAATATTGCTACCATCACAGACATGCATTTTAATTGGAATTAAGACACTTGCATATACTTATCTTTGAAACTGTAGTAACTCCACCAACCATGTGAAGACCTTACACGAACCTCCTAGCCTTAAAACACACTACTCATCATGCTCAACAGTGGGTTACCCCCGAGATGGGACTAAGCTCCACCCCCGGGTAGGGGATCCTAGACTAGGCTGGGGTTACAGGAAAACTGCATAGAGCAACCAGAAGGATTCTCTCCAGGAGCCTTCTTACACCCACTACTCTCAGAATCTCATTCCCCACATGCATGTTCCACCCGAGAGTATGCATCTTCACAAGCACAGTCCATCGGTGCTTCACCTCCCTCTCTGGGTCTTGGAAACAGGACAGATCAGGAATTCTCAGAGCTCCGTAGCTGGTGCTATACTCTCTCTCGGAGAAAAACACTTCCCAACAGACTCTCTCACCTGGAGAGAGTTGCTCACAGGCCTGACAACCTGCCTCTTCTACCACGGGCCTGACAACCCGGTTCTTTGACCAGTTTCAACCCAATTCTCGCAAGCTCAGGTTGACAACAACAACAACAACTTTGGCTAACTCATAGGTGACAAAAACAACAAGAAAACTGGGTGTGGACATCCAGAAGACGGAAACAACCATAGTTCAACACTCATTCATGAAAGTATGACAATTGCAACAGTAGATGGGAATAGGTATGAAAATGAAAACGGCCAGACGCTAGACACAACACAGTCAAGTGATTTCCCTGGTGTTGGTTTCCACAGAAGACACAGAATAGTTCACCGGTTTTGGTTCTCAGAATTACGTGAGGGTAAAACAATAGAGGTTCCAAAGCAGAGGAAAATGGTTTTCATAAATAGGATCCAAAAATTGGTAGCACGGACGCAACAACCGAGGACCCCCCCCCAACACGGCTCAACTCAACAGTTTTAACTACATGCACCCAGGTCGACACTTGTCTTCTTGGAGTTGCATGCATTCCCTTTTTGCACACGCTAGAGCTGCATGTGTTGCCCCTCCCAAGACTTAGGATAAAACATGTCTTTCACACCACTTTGGAATAATAATAAATTATTATTCCCAAGGACTTAAGCCCCTAAGCTTAGCCCCTCTTTCCAACCTTTCATCCCCCTTTTCCCTTACCCACCTTGTGGAAGCTTAGTCCCCCATCACTCTTTCTTTGTGGTCGGTCTGCACGCATTGATTTTTATATTTTATTAATGATCAACATAATTACATGTACAAAAAAAGGCTCCTGGCCTTAACACTTAGGCTCCCGGCCTAATAAACACATAAGCCTACCAACTTATCAATACTTGGATCACCAGCCTACATGACAATATTTACAATTCATAATCATGATTACAACAGGGCTCGTCCTTGGGGATATTACAGAAGAAATCCAAACACGAAATGGAACAAATAAGGTAATCATGACTTTTGTTGAAGGAAATATTTTCTCGATATTTGGGTGTCCTAGAAAGTTGATTATTGATAATGCCCAAGCTTTCAAGTCTAATTCAATGGTTGATTTTTGTAATAAGTACAACATCAATTTGGTTCACTCCACTCCTTACTATCCTCAAAGCAATGGATTGTCAGAATCCTCCAATAAGAGCCTTATTAGGATCATTAAAAAAGCGCTCACATAGAATAAGAGATCATGGGATTAAAAATTGAAATTTACCTTGTGGGATGATCGAATCAGTACTAAGAAATATATTGGAACTTCATATTTTCAAATGGATTATGGACGAGAGGCTACATTTCCAACTCAACTTGGTTTACCTATTCTCAAATTTCTGCAAGAAGATTTAGAAGATCCCAATGATATTCAAAAAAGGATTTTCTAGATCATAGAAGTTCAACAGAATATAGAAAAGTTGCATCAGGAAGCTGTCATTTATCAGAACAAGGTTAAGGCAACTTTTGATAAGAAGACTAAAAAGGACATTTTTCAAGAAGGAGATATTGTGTTGAGGTGGGATGCTATAAGAGAGGACAAGTCCAAACATGGTAAGTTTGACAATTTATGGTATGGTCCTTTCAGAATAGCTAAGGTCATGAATAATAATACTTTCCTCTTACACAATTTGGATGATAGTGAAATCTTGGGAGGCCCAGTGAATGGGTGGTTTCTAAAACACTACTTCTCTTAAAAAAAAACAGAGGTTTTCAGTTTGTACATTATGATTTGCTTTTGTTTTGGTGTGATTAGTTGATTGATATAAATAAGACTTCATAAGCCTAATGGAAAGACTACTCTGCAATTTTGTGGTTTTCATTTTTTATTACAAATAAAGGGATGGCAGAACAAGGAAATAAATTACACTGAAAGTTTTATGATGATCAGAGAGATAAAGGAATTGGTCAGTAGGTTCTTAAAGTTTCACCAGAAAACATTATCCCTAGAAGGATCCAGTGTTAGTCCTTAATTTTGCTAATGATTGTTGAACTATTCTTTTCCCTGCCCTATCTTTTCCTAGCATTATTTTCACTTTGTTTTCTTCTTCTACAACTTTAAAGTGTGCTTGCATTATCCTTTTTGAGTATTTTACAACATGAATTAGTGTGATTAAGGTTAGAATTAGACATTTAGGATCTTTCCATAAAATCATAAGTCCTTTTTCTCATTTCAAATTTGAAATTTTACAAAGAGAAAAGGCGTTACAAGAATAACATTATTCTTGTAGCGCCAGGAGTAATCATTGTTTTATATGCGCCAACTTCCCAATATCATGTCAGAGAATGCCCGCGATCATTTCATAAAAGCCAACATCGTTTATGATTAAGAACAGGTCATGTTTTCAATTTTAATACTTATTCAAAAGGATTGGGTTGTACTAATTAATTATGATATCAAATCGCAGGTTTGCAGTTTCATGTTATGATTTCTAACATATGATACCCGAGTCTTTCATTGTATTCGTGTATACAAGTTTTGCAGTTTGTAGTACTCTTATACAACATTCCTATTTTAGAGGTTCTAAAATCACTGTTGATAGAAACCCTAACCATCCTCTGATCCTCAATCATTATAATCTGTATCATGGCACCTAAGAAAAGCGGAAAAATCACTCGTCTAGAACCAGAGGGTGTAGAATTGCTCGAGGCTTATCCAAAAACTTTGCAAAAGTTCAGAGATGCAGGGTGGTTTAACTTATATGCAACACTCCAGGGTTATCATGAACAAGTCTCTACGATGTTTGCGCAAAACTTTGATGGATTTGCGACAGTGGTGGGTAAGGTTCTGATACATGTGACAAAACACTCAATCGAGACTGCATGTAGGTTATCTATGTATGGATAGAGATGGTGGAAGAAGGAGGATATGCCTATGGAAATTGTAAATCAATTTTTACTTCTAGAACGCCAAAACCCTAACTAGACTCGGGGCATCCCACAGAGCTGGATGAAGAAAGAATGACATACTTCTTTAATGGTTATTTGCAGGTACATTACATGTGAAGGGAAATTTTCCCTTGTCCATATTTATCATATTAGGTTTCTAATTCATTTGAATGGCGATATTCCTCTGTGTTTTCCTTTCTTTTTATTAAAGAGCTTGTCAAATATGTCTAAAAGGATACGGACTCACCCTGCAAGTACTCGTAAAATGATTTTTCACCAAATACTGATCAAAACCTTGGTTATGTATGCTTTGGGAGAAGTCCAACATTCTTGGGACTGATTAATTGAATCTCTTAAACTTGAAGAACAGAGACCCAATCATAAAACTTCTTTTGAGAAGAAATTTAAGAAAGAAAAGAAGATTCCTAAAATCCATGCTGTTATAGTGAAAGAGAGTTCCCCTGTAGCTAGAGTAACCTGATCCAACAAAAGGAACTTGTAGTTACAACATTAGACAGAGGATTTGAAAAAAAAATTCCCTGTAGCCAAGATCATTAGAACACAGAAAAAGAAACAAAAATCAGAGTCAAAATTGGATATTCAAACTCAGGATGAACTCCTTGTTCCAAAACATGAGCCTGTAGACTGCAAAGGAATCCATGTCAGAGGATTAACAAAGCAAAAGTCTAAACAATCCATAGAGAAACATGATGAACCTGTTATAGAGGGTAAAAGTAAGAAATTAAGCAAGAAAGGAAAGAATAAACCAGTGGTAAATTATCCTAGCAGATTTAAAACCAAGGAAACAAATAAGATGAGATTGAATTCAAAATCCCTATTCAATCCTTCTTTTCATAAATAAAATGTGATTGGCATTGATGATGATACAATGGAAATTATAAAGGAGGAAAAGGGGCAGTCACCATTAATTTCTTCACACAAGTTGAAAAAAGGTTAAATTGGAGCTTGAAGATGAATATTATAATGAACTTGTGAAAAAATAGAGGAAATATGAGAAGGGTAATCAAATAGAAGAAGACACAATGAGACATGTAACTAGAGAAACAAAAAATCTTAGTTTAAACACTAAATCTTTACGAAACCCTTCTCTAAAAAAGGGACATTCGACAGATCTCAGAGACAATCCAGTGGATGCTGAGATCAAACCAGAATTTGATTATTTTCTAGAGACAAAATATCTACAAGATTTTAAAGAGATGAAAATGTCAAAAAGTGTTGAAGTTGAAGATATTGTTGGTGGTTCATCTTCAAAACATCATAAGCATGAATTTAAAGTAAAAAATCCCAGGTTTTCTATTGATCTGAATCGACCTGCTCCAGTTGAAGAACATCCAGAATTCAGAATGGAAATGAGAGATGGAAAAGACATGGTAAGAGAATTGTAAACCATAATCATGCATTTGAAGCAAGAAAAGTGTATGATAGAATAGTGGAATGCTAAGCATCAGGAAAAGTTGCAGAAACGGAAAAAGAAGAAGGATCAACAAGCCTTGCTCAAAGAGGTAAGAGAGGCAAACATCAAATTGTATTGGCATAATGTGTGTTTGAAAACTAATTTGAAACAAAGGAAGACCAAAGGTTCTGCCATTATCCTACAATGAAGGTTTCAAATCCGAGGCATCCCACAATTTTTGACTTTTTGATGAATACAAAAATATCTATGCTAAGATTTTGAAAATGTTATTATAATCTACACGGTGACAAGGTATTTCCGAATAGGTAAAGATTTTTCTCATCACAAATAAGAGTTTCTATTCTTAGGTCATCTTGGAGGACCATCTCAGCATCAAATTCACTCTTTAATTTTTGAGATATGAATATCTCATTAGATCAGAAACTAGTCTATATTCAAGATTAATTATCTGAAGACTAGGTTGTAAATATTCGAATTATCTGTATGAGAGGACATATCTCCTAAATGTTAGCTAGAAGATAGGATCTTATCTAAACTGTAATCTAGAAAGCAGGATCTCCATAAACTAATTGTGGTGTTTAAAAAGAGATATGATTGACAGAATTAGGGGTTGATTGGTTGGGAACCATTGGACATTTTTTAGAAGACATTGTAAGACAAAGAACTATTTCATTTTGATACTAAATGGAAAAGTATATATGATGGTTATATTTATATTCTTGTCTATATTTCTATCTTTTTTTTACTTTAATGCATGTTAATCTTTTCTTAAGCATATGATTGTATCTTGTTTGTGAGTAAGTCAGTCAAGACTTTATTGTTTTCTTGTTCATAATCAGATATTTTTTCAAGTACTTTTCTCTTGCTTCTTGAATGATATTTGGGATCAAGAGTTTCATATGTGAGTGGACAAATTGAAATTTTATATACTTCTTTATCTTTCATATTACTTTTTCCATCTGATTATTGGATTGAATACCATTTACTAAGTCAGTGAGATGTGAATTTTCTCTTGCCTATTTGAGTTTGATAATATTACATTATCATTGACCCAACCTTCAAAAAATTTCAAAAACCCAATACAAATATTTATCTGTAAAACCATTGCAATAACTTGATGATGCCCTCTCACAGTCAAGTGCAACTTTAGGGACTAACAAGATGAAAGAGTGTGTCACCTTTGTGACACTAAGAAGGTTGAAGATGAAAAACACTTTATTTTAGATTGTCCATCTTATACCTAGATTAGATCTCAATTTCAAAATATTTGTCACACTACCAACCTTCCTAACCTTTTAACTCAACAAAACAATGGTGATCTTGAAAAGCTTCTCTTAATGCTTTTCAAGAACATAAACAAAATTCTAAATAATTGCAAGTAATCCCTTACCCTCTTAAGGTCCGATAGACCAATGCGATCTTAGTGGGCCTTAATCATCATCATCATCATAAATAATCCATTTTTTATGTACAAAATTATACTATTATATACCAATATCTTGAGATTGTATAATAAAAAATAAATTGATAGCTCTCAATAATTCTTTTACTACTTCAAGAAAAACAATAAATCTCATCTCATTTATAAATAATATCAAATGATTGTGTACTAACCGACATTGAGGACGACCGTGTAAGCCCATACCATTTGAGGTCTTCAGGTCTCCTTTCATGTCACATTCTTAGAGTTTTCTTTCTTTGTTGTTTGAGGATATAAGACACCCATTGTGCGCATCTTTATAAGGAATTTTCAGCTCTTAAATTGAAGACCGTTGTGATGCAAATTAACCAGCAAATAGTGGACAATGGAATCTACTCCACTGTTAGGTTTGAAAATTTATTTTATTTTTGTTGGATGTTGTTGTTTTCTTTAAATTTTGACAAATAGTTCTGTGTGTCAAACTTGAAATTATTTTTTGTCAATTTTGAACGGATTGGTAGGTGAAGGATTAAGTTTTAAGAGGAAGTGTTTTACAAGAAGAAGGTTGATATTTTTAAGTGAGTTTAAACAATGCTTTTCTTGGAGGTCTAATGGGATTATGTTGGGATTAAAAAACAAAACAATTTTTTGGATGAATGTTTCTTTATTTATGGTTTGAGTTTTGATGGGTTTTGATGGCTAGGCTTGTGCAGGCCTAGCCAACCACATAAATAACATTGGTGCCTAATAAGAATGGAGTGCTTCACCTACTCAACCGTGGAGTGCTAAATTTCTTTAGATTTAAATAAGTTTTGTTTTTTTTGTTTCTTTGAAAGATGGAGATTGAATTTTCGTTACAGTTTCGTTTTTTTTGTTTTTTTGAAAGATGGAGATTGATTTTTTTTTAAATAAGTTTAAGGTGGGTTTGGGAATAGGTTTTGGACTTCTGTAATGCTTAAAATAGAGCTTTTCTTTTAGGTTTAATGGGTTATGTTTTCTATTAAAGAAAAAACTTTTTTTGGGTGAAGTTTTCTTAAGAAAAAACACAAATACTTCTCAACTGGCTTTTAAATTAAGCAAAGCGCAATCTAGAATGGCAACGCTGGAGTGGTATAGAGAGCTTTGTGAGATCATATTTCCTCTGGTATAACATTTCTTCAGATGTTTTCTGAAAAGGAAGCAGTTTCATAACATGGTCGCAAGAATATAAGCAAATTCAATCTGTTGAATGGAAATTAACCTCTCCCTTGTATAACCTAGCATGTTGGAAGAGATGAATTTACAGACTTACAAACTCTTTGTCATGTAGAAATGTATTTTAAGTTAAATTTTCCAAATGGAGGACTTAATGACATAGAGAGAATTTTACTTTTCCCTGTGTATAACTAGTTTCACAATGTCTGATATATGTGCCCAACTTGGGATGTGAAGAGGAACAAAGTCTGACCACTGATTATCCTTAAAATAAAGACTTCTCACAATGATATCATTGTTTGTTACTTTCAATTTTTCATATTTATAGTTATTACTAATTTTGATCAAAATAAGTAAAAAACGTGTCAAAACTTTGGTTCATTATCTAGCTTCTAAATCCACTATATGTCATGTTTTAAAGTTTGATAAATCAAATTCAGTTTCATTGGATGTTAATCATCGTCATATAATGTTTTACCTTTAATATTCACTAAACTTCTAACTTAGGGAAGCTTTTTGGCCCTGTTATATTGGGAAAAAAATGAAAAAATGAATTCCTTTAGTGTCCCAAACATATAAGGAGTGGTTAAAATATTGATGTAATTATTTGGTTTTTGCAATATTGCACCAAACCCAAAATTGATAATCAATTTCTATCCAACAATGAGATTGTGCAAGTTCTTGGAGACAATGGTGTTGTGTATAGTTGAATTTGTATTTGTATTGTAGGACGAACCTTTGGTGGTTTGCTTTATAAGGACTATTGGGCTCATTACTTGTGAAATCCCTACCTTTCAACTAAAAATGGAGTGGAGTTCATCTTTAGCTGTAGGATGGATATGAGAAGTTTGAATAGGCCAAGGTTAGTAGTTTCTTCTATGAATGTGAGGAAATAGTTTTTATAATTAATCGTTGTGGAAACTTTCGATCTTGCTTCTGAATTTTGATCAATTCACTTTTGAGCCCACTTCTTGGTTAGGTACATCTGAAATATTTGTGGTGTTCATTGGTGTAGAAAATAGCACTGTGGAAGAGGTGTGGCCTCACTACTACATAGGATGAGTATTATCCAAAATGGCCTTGAAAATTCCATTCTTATTGGAATCTGATGAAACAAAAAGTGCAAGTTCCACTTGATCCCATGTTTTTTTTGAAAAATTCAAGGTTCTGGGTCAATTGAAAGACATTCAAATCCATTACACATGAAGGAACTATATTGTGGAACTTTAGTCCTAAAACTATGACATACATCCTGCCTCTTCCAAGCAACCTTCTAACTTATCAATGTATATGTCAAAAAGGCTAGGGAAAAGGGGATAACCATGCTTAAATCCTATATTATAATTAATTTCTTTTGACCAACTCTCAATGTTCCTAAACTTGGCAATAACATATTTGTATAGACTTATTGCAGTGGATCTCAACTTGAAAGGGACTTTTAGCTCTTCTAATCTATTCTAGAGGTTAGTTCCGGGCATTGTGTCAAATGATTTTCTAAAGTCAACAAAGAAAAATAAGAGATTGATTTTATTATGTCAATACTATGTTATAATGATCTTATGCATAGTAAGGTGGTCCACAAGTGAATGATACCTCCTAAATATGGCTTGGCCTTTAGCTCTTTTTCTACGGCTTTCTATTCATATGTTAATCTTCTTTTCTAGAATAATTCCATATAACTTGGCTAAAACAGGGCTAATCATAATGGTCATATAATTAGAGGGATTGTTTTTATCCTCACTTTTAAAAATATGAACAATTAGGCTTTGAGTCCAGGGTTTAGGGAAACCCTACTTGACTGTTGAATTAAAGAGCTTGTGAATGTAAGGAATGAGGACAAACCCTCCATTTTTTAGGATTTCCCTTTTGCGACCTGCTTAACCCCATACTATATGTCTTATAATGAAAAAACTTCCTCTATAGAAACAATTTGAATGTTTTCCATGACATTAAGGGATTCATAGATATTTTTAAGGTAAGAATTCTAGTCTCTCAAAGGAATCATATCGTTTTCTTTAGTTACGAGTTAGAATTTTCTTCCAATTTTTTTTTGAATCTAGCTTCGAGAAGTGTAAAAGTTTCTCTTGCTTTCTGTTTATATAGTATTTTTTTTTTCTTTTAACTACGGATTTCTACATCGAATTTTAGGGACTCATTAAAAACACCCCTAATGGTTTTTCTAGCAATCTTACGCTCTTTATCATACCAAGGGTTTGTTGTTCTATTTTCCTTTTTACCCAACACCTTGATATAAAACTTGTTAATGGAAGTAGAGAAGGTTATCGTATAATTACAATAGATGTCTTTAATATTGTCCTAATTTTATAGGAGATTTAATTCATTATTTAAATCCTTCAGAAAAAAATCAACTTTATTTTTGTTGAAGATCAGGTGCTTTTGGTTATCACAATTCTCTTCTATGGGGATTTAGTGTATGACAAAGTTTAGAGTTAGGATTAAAGGTCTATGATTTAAGTTAGGCTCATGGTTGTTTAAGATGTCACAATTTACTATTTGGTTGTAAATGAGGATATCACATATCACATAATATACAACATTGTTTCCAAGCCCATCAATACAATTCATTCGATTGTATTTTGACTACTTCATTAGACCATTACAAATTATTAGATTGTGAGAGCTGCATAACTTGATCAACTCAAACTTGAACAAATTCATGACCAAGTCTTTAGAGTTTCTTTTGTGTTAATTGCTAGATAAGTCAATGTCCTCATCTATCCATAGAGGATTATGGTTGGAATCATTGCTTAAGATAATAGCTTGGTTAGTTCGGTTGATGTTTGTAGCATTGGACAGGTACTTCTTCACATGTCTAAGTGTCTAGACGTGTGGAATTTCTCCAATTCCTCTTACCTTAGTAATTTACTTTAATTAAAGGAATTATTAAAGTAAAGTTCTTTTATTAATTAGTTGAGTTTTATTTAAAGAAATACTAAAGTTATTAACATTAGTGAATTAAATCTTAGCCATTGATCTCAAGTGAGGTGAGGTTTAATCTCAATTGTCAATCACTTTGGAGATTAGGGTTAGGTCATAACTCAATATTATAAAATAAAGGCTAGGGTGAAGGAGGAGATACTTTTATGATCATATCAGAGAGAGAGAGAGATAATAAGGAATTTTTCTCAAGGAGACCTCAAATAGGTGGAGGAGAACTTTCATATAGAGATTATTACAAGTCAGAGAGAAGAGAGAATAGGGGTAGCCACAAGAAGATCTGGTATATCAAAGCCACAACAACTGAGCATAGTTGTACACACTTCACAAATCAATTAGGATGTGTATGTACATGGGCTACAATGTAGTAAAGCACATAGATATGTGGGCTACAATGAGGACAATCACATACAGATATGGAAAAGTGAATGTATGGTATCATACAAACATAGATGATTTGCTAGGGTTTGCAGGTGTTGTCTATAGTTTTTTGTATTTCTCAGTGGGTCATTTTTTCGATAAAGGAGCCCTTGTAAGATTTGATATTATTCTAATGATAAGATGATTTGAAGGGAAGAATATCTTTGTGTATTGTGTATGATATTTGGTTTCCAGTATTTCTTCAGCTATTTATTTGAGTTGATTATTCCAACAAGTTTATTTTGTTTTATGAGCTACTAATTTGATTTACAACAAGGGAATCACTAGTAAATAATTTACCTGTTAGAATAAAAGAGATTTGTTCGTTTTCACCATAGACAATAACTCAATATTGTCATCCAACCATAGGCACAAAGGCCACCCTGAGCACCTTAACCTTGACAGACAGAATAATTTCGGAAGAAAACCCTAGAACCAATACCAACCAAGGTAGCGTATCTCTCTCCAAAGCTAGCATACCAAGCAGAAAGTCCAAACCATAACCAAAGCAGAAAGTCCAAACCATAACCAAAGACCAAGTCACCACTGCAACAGTTGCAACTCTCCTCCAATCATGCACACCTCTACTCCTTATGAGGTCATGAAAGTGAGTGAGTCCAAATGAGCTCTAGTGCCCTCTATTTATACTGCTCCAATTCACCTAACTTTGTCGACTTCTCTTCCTCGAGGATAATGACTTAATATTAATTATTCTCTCGAGTCGAATTGTCTTCTAGGGTTATTATCCAACATCTTAGGGTTTCTCTTGCTTCCAGAATATTCCATTATAGTCAAAGGTTACACATGGAGGTTAATACCTCCTGCAACCACCGTAATATCAACACTCCCTCCTAGCTAGGGAGGTATTAACAATAATGGTCTAAAGCACACACAGACCATTCTACCAGTAACATCATCATAGTCACACAGCTTATCTCATGATCATGCAGATAAATTCACAAGCATCATCATCACTATCAATATCGTCTGATAGCATCCTAGCAACAACATACATCATCGCTTGCATCATCTCTCGAGGCCATACTCCATCTGAGTAATCGACCACGATGTTGAATAATTCATGTGTTGAACTCAAAACACTCAACATAGTGTCTCGTATGAGTCACCCACTCAACAGAGTGATATAGGGACCATTCTTCTAATTTAGACATACATCCTAGAAGAATAGTTGTCCCAACAGATGTTGAAAGTCCCGCAATGGGATATAAGGACCATTCTTCTAATTCGAACCTACGTCCTAGAAGAATGTTTTTCCTCCCATATGCTGAAAGCCATATCATGGGCTATAGAGACCATTCCTATAGGAATGTCAGCCTCTGACTATTTTCTAATTGAGTCATATGTACCATAGAGATCAATCTCTACCCATATGCCTACATATGCTAATTTGAAATAGAAGAGTATGATCTGTATGCGAGAGCACATAATATGAAGTCATGCAACATAACATGTTAGCAAGAGGAAGGTCGCACTTCTAAATCATTCTGGATTATCATCATATTTTTCATTGGAGCTCTTGAGCACAAGCAATTTTGAGGGTTTTGTGACTAAAACCCTAGAGATCAACTCAGTGGTGAAAGATTCCACCTTCCTTGATCCAAGCTTAGTCCCAAAGGTGAAAATATCCTCCCACACCATTCTACAGTGTTGTAGGGGTAAGATCTATTGGTAGAGGAAAGATAGTCCACAACCTAGGGGTTTTCCAGCAGGGGGGCGCACCACCTTGAGAAGATCAGTTCAATCTAAGGTAAGGAGGGAGATTTTTGGCAAAGAAGCATCTGGGATTTCTTCGTATGGTCTAGGGCATCATTTCTAGTCTATTCAAGAGGAGGTTATCCCAGAAGATTATTTCCTGGAGCTTGGCACGACTTGGAGGAGAGAGGGGTGCACTGCATGAGGAGGTTTTCATTATTTGGTGGCCCATTTATTCATAGATCATCTTGAGATTTTACCAGCTAGATTGTCTTGGCCCGATCTATCATTTCGATGATTTTTGAAGCAGTTGGAGGCTTCTAGAGGTGAGACCGAAATCTTGGTGATTCAGTCAACCAGGGGGGCACAAACCAGTTGAGGGTTTGTTCATTTGGAGGGGAAAAACTTCACCCTTCAACCAAAAACTTTTCTAGGGGGTTTTAGTAGCCCAATATACATTCCGGTAAGGTTTTGGAGCATTTGGAGCACATGAAGAGGAGGTTCAAAACTTAGGGGTTTACTAGCAGCCAGGGCAGTGCACAACTCAGCCAGTTTGAGGGGTTTGGCACCATATTGGATCAGGATCTCATCTCATCAGTCTTCTCTTGCAGTTGTTGGCCTTTGGAGGCTTGGATATTCTCTTGAGAGAGCCTTTGGGAGGCTATTATCATTGTAATAACTATTATTATATTGGTTAGAAACCCATCTTTGATATTATTGGGGTTTTCTTCCAGATCTGCAAATCTCTTGTTCAAGGATCTATCTACTATCTAAATAAAGGTCATATATGACATTATTGGTTCTATATTGGTGTTCCTTATTGTATCTTGTATTGTTTATGATATATGCTTCAGATCTATTGTTCCATTTCTTAATCAACATCATATGCACCCTAATGCGCAACTCCATGAGTGAACTTATAAACACGTAAGAAAACACAAATAAACAGTGAGCAGTTAGTGTTCCAAGCAAAAAAATTGGCTTGGGAACATTATAGTGTGGTCATAGACCAAGTATTATATGTACTCTAGTATATACTCTCTTTTAGGGTGTCCTTGGGGATGATGATTGTAAAGATGGGGTTTATATGAACTCCTTGTCAATAGTTTTTGGGAGCAGGTTACTTTTTTCTTTATCCATGATAATCATGTTTATCTTGATGTAAGGACTGTTATGAGAACAATTATATTTATATAAGTATAATGAGAAATTTTATGTGGAAAAAAGAATAGGAAACATTTTATTTTGATGTTCCTAAGGTTCTTTTGATGTTCCTAAGGCTTGGTCTACCTCATCCTTAAGAAAATCAATGTCCTCTGGTGTAAAACTAAGAGCCCAAGCTGCTCGAGCTTGAGTTTACTACGTAAGACTATGATCGTAGTCATGATTTAATCCTATCAATTAGGACTTTAACTAGCACCTTATCAAATTCATTAAACTAGATAATTGGTTTATAACCTCTCATTATTTCATTTTTGTCTCTTAAGAAATAAGCATGATGAAACCTCCACTTATATGTTTTATGATATATTATGCATCCAACGCTTATTGGAACATCCACAAAAGATCCTCTCCCAACATTTCACTTACAATCACAAGGGTGGGGGCACATCCACTACTTTTTATTTGGTGCTTTTTTGTTTTCTCTAACTTTGTAAATTCTACTAGTTTTCCAAAACTAAGATCAAATTTAGTGGAAATAAAAACTTGGTTTCGAAACATAAAGTAAAAAATATTGAGTTAATTAAGTCACAAGCAGACACACACCAAATAAAGTATTTATATTAAATATACAAATTGTATTTTTAACACACATATTTTTACTAGTAAAGTTTAAGGAGGTATACATACCCTAAACTTTACCAAGTTACTGAAAAGTATATTTTAGTACCAAAGACATATAATAAGGAAAAGATTTTGAAAAACACTACCTTAAGGATAATGAAAAATATATTTTTCTTTGTCACATACCACTTATTTTAATAAACCACCGTCCACGTGCTTAATTTGACTTTGCGTTCGCTCCTTCCGCTCGTGCGTGAACTTTGTTCCGAACGGATTCTTCCCTGACGGCAAGTTTTCATCCGCATGTTCCTTCGACTTCGGTGAGGGCACAAACACGGCTCCGTCTGCAAACGCAGTCCATCTGTACGTTTGAAAGTACACTCGTTATTTATTATTTATTTATTTAGTATTCAGAAAGTGTCACTAGATTTGCATGTGTTATATAACAAATTAAAATGTTATATAAATTAAAATATAAATTATATATTTTATAATATATATGTTAACATATTAAAATATCATATATATTAAAATATATATTATAATATTATATAAATTACAAAATATATTATATATTTTATAATATGTATATATGTTAACACATAAAATATTATAATATATTATATATTAAAATGTATATTATATTTTATAATATACATATTAAAATATCATATATATTATAATATTATATAAATTACAATA
>JZKD02S0128183.1:210325-226868 GCA_000966675.3 Picea glauca
TTTTTTTTTTGTTAATTTGTGCGGGACCTGTTGGCTACGCGATTAACCTGTGGCTTGAGAAACTGCGACTCAAGGGCATCTAAGCCGTCAAAATCACCCGAGGATCGCACCCAGCCTGAGCCACACCAACCCTTAACATGGTTGGATTTTTTGTCCCCGCAGGTTTCGAACCGGTGACTTTAACATCACGGAATGGCTTAACAACGCACTCCGTCACCGACTGTCCTACACCTCGGGGACTTGCTAGAAAGTACTTTTCATTAGACACTAGTTCCCTAAAATATTCCGATTGACCAAATTATTTAAAATATTCAGATTGACCAACCTTGATTGTGTGCTAAAAATCAATCAATTGGCAAAGAAGTTAAAGTAGTAAAAATCTGAAGGGTTTAACAAGTGACATACGACATCTACTCGTTCAAAGGCGGACCTATGGCACTAAAAAACAATGGAACACAGGGGGCATGGTCCCACTTTTACTCCAGAACCCAATGACACTATTCATCAGGTTGTTGAGTTAATGAAACCCACAGACGAGGTGGTGTGGCAACAGTCTGGCCTCTTTGAAAAGATTGATACTTTGAAAAGATTGATACTCTACACTCCATTAAACCCTCCTTAAAATCTTCTCTGCCAGAAGGACCTTCTCACCTACCTACTTCCATTAACATATTACCCGACCTCCATCTCCCTCGTTTAGACAATCTCACTAGATGCTCATTTCCTCCGTGAAACCACTCAAATTTTTTACAGACTTCTGGTTTCGACAGTGCACATAAGGGGAAGACGAGCTCAAACATTGGTTTTACATACTCCTCCAGAAAATCTAGTTCCTCTTGGAAGATGTGGAAACCGGTAAAAACCAAGCGTAAGTTGGTGATGGGATCATACGTTGGTTTAAAAGAGGCGGCTCGCCCTCATACGGTGAATGAAATTAGAGGGGAAGATACACACATGGGATGTGCTACAGAGGAAAGGTTGGAATGGCCCTGGACGATGCACTCTTTGTCGATGCGCCACTGAAGACATAAACCACTTATTCAACTCCTGCTACTTCAATATCTTCGTTTGGCATAGATTAAAGTCTCTGCTACATCTTAGTTTTCTCTGGAAAGGCGAGACGGTCATTGAATGTTATCAGTATTGGACAAAAGAAAAAGGTAATATTCCCTATCTCTCGGTCCTTGCTTGCTGGTTTATATGGCTGGAAAGAAACTCAACAATATTTGAAAACCATGTTCCTTCAGTTAGTCGGGTGATCGTCAGAATTATGAGCACATTACAGTTGAAGACAGGCAACCAAAATCCTCAAAGATCTTGCCTAAGTGAGTTTACACACCGGGAAGGCTATTCGGTAGCCTGTTTTGACAGGGCGGCCAAGGAAGATGGGCAACATTGTGGAGCTAGAGATTTTATTAAATTACTTGATTCTAGGATTTTTAGATGGACTCTGAATTGTGGATGTGGGACAAACACAAAAGCCAAACTAATGGGTGTTTGGGCAACCTTGAAGCTTGCAAATCATCTTGTTCTTAATAGATTACAAATAATGGGTGACACAAAGGTGGTAATCGACTGGCTCAACAAAAATGGAAAGCTACAGGTTTGCACCATTGAGGGTTGGAAGGCTAAAATATAGGGGCTTCTAAATTAGTTCCAAGATCTAATTTTTCAGCATATTTACAGGATACACAACTCAGAGGCAGACCATCTATCCAAGAAATCCTTCATAGAACCTAAAGGAAGGATCACATACTACATCTGGGAAAATGGCATTGAGGGCCAAAGAGAGTACCTTACCATCTCTTAGTGTGTTCAGATATTAAAAGTCATAAGAGATTTCATAGTTTTTTTTCCCATGTTCTATTATTTTCAATAGCAAAGTTATAAGTTTTGAGTTTCCGGGTTTCTATACTTCAGAGATTATGGTAAATGATTTTATTTTTGAGTTTCTTTCAATGTCTTTGGACACAGTGGTTTTATAAAATGTAATGTGATCTTCCTATTATGTAAATAGTTATATTATACTAATATAATGGAAAAATTTTCTTTTTGGAAAAAAGCAATATACGACAAATAACATTTAAACATACATTGTCAGACGAAGAAAAATCCAAGAAAGACTCCCTTAAATAACATTTTCGACTTAATTATATATTGTTTTTTATATAAATGTTATTATTAAGTTTTAAATGTTATTGTTAAATTTTAAAAAGAATTTGTATTATTAAGTATTATATGTTTAATATTTTTGTGTTTGAAAGTAATAAAATATAAGAATATTAATAGACACACTATGTATAGTTATATATATAATTTCTCTACTTTCATTATTTTCTAAATATTTTTTTTTTCAATTTTTTTATTAAATGAAACCATTATTTTAGAAATAATAAATTTTTGATAGCATAAATTAAATACATATATAATTTATTCTCTAAATCCTTTTCAATCTCTATTGTTAATCAATCTCCATTATTAAATAATAAATCTTCCAGAAGCAACTCCTAGACAAATCAGTGATTTAAATCTAAATCAATGACTTAAATCTATAAGGGAGTTAGATTTCCTTTCTCCTTTTTAAGTTTTATTTTTTCAAAATACATTGACCAACTTTCATAATTAAATAGATATTAAAATTAAATTAAATTAATGAATTATTATTTTTTCATCTCTTCTTTAGACATTGGATACATGTTTTATGAAACTCATTTGTAAGTGACATGATACTTTTCATAATTAAATAGATATCAAAATGATAATTAATGAATTATTATTTTTTCACGTGTTTTTATAGATATTGAATACATATTTTATCAAACTAATTTGTAAGTGACATAATCGTTTATTGAGACCATACAAATAGTGAGAATTGCTCAAATTTTCTTGGGCATTTCCAACTAATAACATAAATTTTAATTGGGTAAAATTTTAATGACATTGTTTCACCATGCACAAAATTTGGGTCATAGTATAACTCTCATCATGTGTGAAGTTTATGCTCGTTTCTTCTTAGATAAGAGAGTCCTTTTAAAATTAGTTCACTCCATTGAACCTCTATTTGTATTATGCAATTGTCCTTCCTATGATATTATAATTATTGTCTTCAACACTTTCTATGATGTTATAATTATTGTCTTCAACAATATGAACTACTCTTTTAGTGTCCATTTGCCACAAAAGATCCTTGCTAAAAAAATCTTCATTTTCCACTTGTTAAAATCATCCAAACTTTAATCATGACTTTGCACTGGAGATACCACGAGATTATTGCCTCCTCTCATGTTCTCTGGGGTGAATCACTTTGGCATTCCCATTCACAGATTAAAAGAGGCATGCTAGTTAGTTTTGAGTTTTAATGATTTAAAAGAGATTACAATCCACTTAAATCGATTTTAACTAACAAAAAAAATTACACCTCAAAATATTTGATCATTTTGGATATTTGATAAATCCAGAATTAACATACATCTATACTAATTAATAATAAAGAAAACATGTTAATATGGGAAAAAAGTGAAACAAAAGCAGAGCTTGTATCCGTTTAATCTGCATTGAAATAATTAGTAAAACTAATGATTGTTGGTTGCCATAAGAAATGGATGAAAATGGCTATGACTCCCACAAGAGAGAGGGAGTCCAAGGGGGAATTATTCATGGGTATTCGAAAGGAAAAAATTGTCCAACAACTTTTGAAGACATGGAAATAAGTGAACAGGAACCAGTGCTACTTGACCAGGGACCAGAGGATGCTACCAGCCACAATATCTTTTAATTAGTATATGTTTTATATATATTAGGCAGTTCTCAGAGAATAGAGTCTACAATAGTAGTAGATACGGGGAATTTTTGTTAGCAGACAACCATAAGATTTGTATTTTGGTTATGATATGTTTAACATGGAGGACTCAAGTTTATGTACTAGAGATATTTAGCTCTGTTATAGTTTTATTATTTATGTACTAGAGCTATCTAGCTCTGTTATAGTTTTATTTAATAATAATTTTTTACAGTTTCGTTTTTATACATGGAGATTGAATTTGTTATAGTTTTATTTAATAATAATTATTTACAGTTTCGTTTTTATACATGGAGATTGAATTTTTTTTAAATAAGTTTAAATTGGGTTTGGGAGAGATTTTGGAATTCTGTAGTGGTTAAAACAGAGCTTTTGTTTTAGATTTAATGGGTTATTCTTATTATTAAAAAACACTTCCTTTGGGTGAAGTTTTCTTATTAAGCTCTCGTGTAAATTTTGATGGGTTTTGATTCAAGCTGCTGATGTGAACCTCCCCAACAAACAGTCACAACAATTCCTATTAACCATGGAGTGCTTCACCTACCCAAAATTGTTTTTTTTTTAAGCCTTTGGAAGGATTGTAGGATTGATTCCCCTTCCGACTAAGCAGTCTAATGGAAGTTTGATTCAGTCCAGTCAGGGCAGATCCAATAATTTGGTTTTTGACCTATATCTTTTGGCAAGATAAGTGGTCTTAGGGTATCCTATTTAGAAGCTATGTGCATGTATGTGTAATCTTCTGCAATGATTTTTATCTGTAATCTTCTGTAATATGTTCATCGTCTCTTCCATATCTCCTGATTGGCAAAAATGTGCATTTGATAATAATCTTTTTACAGTATAGGTATTTATTTTTGGAAAAGATGGAGGTTGAATTTTAAAGAATATATATATATATATATATATATATATATATATATATATATATTTCATGTCTGGCGGAATCAACAACTAGTTGGGCACGTGCTCACGTTATACGTGGCCGTGTTATCCAACTTCTACCACTATAACCTCCAGGTGTGCCCACGATGCCCCTTACGCGGCACACATTGTAAGTCGGGGGGAGTTGAACTCGAAACCTCATGGAACTTCATTTTCACGGCACTTGCCAATTGAGTTGCCCCCCCGGGGGCTTTAAAGAATATTTTTAGATAAATATTGAGGCATTCTTTTTCTGTATATGTGTTTTTTTGTTGTCCTTAATGATGAGTGGAGTGTCCACTCTAAACATTTATAATTTCTCTTACAAAGATGTTTCAAAACCATGCACACTGTTTATCCAAAAATATTCTATAACATTATATCTAACTATGAGAATGTATATCATACTGAATTTTTTAAAATAAATTTAAGATGGATTTGGGAAGAAGTTTTGGAATTCTGTACTGCTTAAAACAAAGATTTTCTTTTAGGCTTATGCTTTATGCTTTATATTAAAAAAAAACTTTTTTTGGGTGAAGTTTTTTAAATTTTTGGTGTGAATTTGGATGGGTTTTGATTTAAGCTACTGGTGTGGACCTCCCCAGAAAACAGTCATAACATCAGTTCCTATTAACCATGGAGTGCTTCACCTACCCAAAATTCTTTTTTCTTAAGCCTTTGGAAGGATTGTAGGATTGATGCCCCTTTCGATTGAGCAGTCTAATGGCAGTTTGATTCAGTCCAGTCAGGGCAGATCCAATAATTTGGTTTTTGACCTACAACTTTTGGCAAGATAAGTGGTCTTAGGGTATCCTATTTAGAAGCTATGTGCATGTATGTGTAATCTTCTGCAATGATTTTTAATCAATAGTTCTTTTTATCTTCATCTAGAGTGTAGGTATTGTTGTATTTTCGTAGCCTAGTCGTCTCTTCCATATCTCTTGATTTACAAAAATGTGCATTTGCAAAACTGACATATTTGAGGCACACAAGTGAAAAGGATTCAGAGCTCAACTGGTCGTTGTCCATATCTTGTCTTGTAAACTTTGCAAATGCCACATTTTTTATTTGTCCAGTAATAAACTCAGAGGGATCTATTCTCAGATTTTTGTCATAATTTTGTTGTTTAGTTTATCATAACTGTGGTTATTAGATGTTGAGGGGAACTAAATTTTTGGAAGTGTACTTTTAGATAACAAACAACACCCTCTAATGTGATTTGGCCAAAATAAAATCAAAACTCATGTCCATAGAGTATTCAAGTATTTTGTTAGGGTGGCTTAGCTTTGTAGTTGGAATATATTGTTGGCATGCCATATGTAACATCAAAGGTTAATGCTTGGTTGAATGTAAGATTCTTGTTAATAAAATTGAGTAAAAAATACTAGTCTCATAGAAAGGTTATAAGGTATTAGTCTAAGGGGTTAGCTTAATCGTTGTCACCAATGTTGCTAGGCGTTTGGTTAGTTCCATGTTAACAAATGTCCAACATCATAGAAATAATACAAGGAATTGGCCCAAGGGGTTAACCTAACTAGTTCTCATCAATGTACCTGGGCATTTGGCTAATCTCATGCTAATAGGTGCCCAACCTCGTAGAAAGAGCACGAGGTGAAGAGAAACGAGGTACTATGAGGCTGCCAAAATAGGTCTCTCTTTGAACTTTGTTTGGTTCTAAGTTTGAACTTCCAAAACTGTCCGTTGTTGTCTTTTAGGACAACAAACAATCAAGTACTTTCTGCTCACAGTTTTTGATGGTTAAGTGCTCTTTTGAGGTGCCCTTGCAAGTGTTTTCATACCAAAGGTTAGCACATGCAATATACTCAAAACAAATAACACTACCTCTAGATCTTTACAACTCTAATTGATGTTTTACACTTCTAAGCATGCATGAAATTGACATATATGTTTTGGTCAACATGACCCTGGAAAACCCCCCCCATGGGGAAAACCAGTTTAGAGTAGATGTATATAGAAGGCCTCAAAGCAAAATGTACAAAAAGAAAAACATATACAAGTGAACCTGTTACAATAGCAACCATTCTTGGATGCCTTGGAGTCCCTTGAAGATGTCCATGCTAGCCTCTTGAAGCAAGGAACCCTTCTCCTTGGTGCACCCCTCTTCCTTAGATAGCCTTTGGTCCTCTTCCCTTGTGCCTTTCCCTTGACCTTGCCTTTGATTATGCCTTTACCTTGCCTTGCCTTTTCTTTTCGCTTGTCAAAGCTCCCTCTTCTCAAGAGTTCCTCCTTCCAAGTGATGGTGCACCCTGTTGATATTATGGTAGCTGCGGGAGGTATTTACCTCCATGTGTAACCCTGACGAGAATAAAATATTTTGGGAAGCAAGAAGAAACCCTAAAGCATTAGACATAACCCTAGAAGACAAATCGACTAAAGGAAATACTTAGTATTGATTTTTTAGCCTCCAGAATGATAAGTCAGCCCAGAAAGCTAAGGAGAAGCAGTATAAATAAAGGGTGCCAGAGTTCATTTGTGACACACAGCTCAAAACTGAAGAAGTGAAGAAGTGCGCACTGCAGAAACTGGGTAAGTGCGCAAGTCCGGGGAATAGATGCCACTGCAACTACTGCAACCTGTATTCTCGGTTTAGGCTTGGAATTTCTATTGGTTATGGTTTGGACTTTTTGCCTTGTGTGCTAGCTCTGGAGAGAGAGATACACTACATTGATTGGCTATTAGGCCTAGGGTTTGCTTCCGGAATCATTCTCTATCAAGGTTAAGGTGCTCGGGGGTGGCTTTGACCTATGGTTGGTGTTGGCACAGGGGAAGACCTAGGGTTCAACGCTACAACAACACACCAACAAAAACCAAACTACTGGCCCTTTCAGCAACACCTGCGAAGAAGATGAAGTCTCACTCGAGGTAGAGGCAGGGGTGGTTGGAAGACTCAGGTGTCTGCAACCTTAGTTGGGACACAGATCTGTGATTATAAAGCTTAGAAAATACCTTATTCATCAATATTCAACCCTTATGACACTTCGTAGATAGCACAGAGCATCATCGTAGGTACTTAGATCTAAGATAATTCAGCACTTAACCACAACAAGATAGATTAGATTTGACAGATCAAGCACTAAGCATCGTACATACCAGATATAACATTCATTTGTATCTCAGAAGCACAAAGCATAAACAGATCTATCTAAACACATCAAATCACTTAGCAATGGAAGAGAAAAACACATTAGGTTGAGGCATAGATCACAACACACAGATTTACCGTGGTTCACCCCCACCTTGGGGCTATGTCCACAAAGTCTTCTTCTTTATTATCTTCAGTTAATCAGGTTACAACACAGAGCCATCAAATCCCTCTTCGCATAGGACAGAAGATCTGCACAACTCACTAGATCCTTCTTCCTTGCGCTAAAAGCACAGAGCCTTCTACAATATTCTTTACTTAGCCTTTGACCATATGCACAAAGAATTTACAATCATTACCAGCACTTAGCACAGCTTCGCAACCCTTTGATCACATAGATCGCACTCTACTACTCTTTTCTCTCCCCTTTCTCCTCTTACTTACTTCGCCTATACATCTATTTATACATACAACAATGGGCCTAAGCGTGGGTAAACCCATGGGCCGACATCCCTTTCCCATTACATTATCCCCCAAAACCCAAAAAGGACTCAAAAAGGGGTCTAGCTTCCATGATATCCGCTTCGCGATGCGTTCCATCTTTGACAAGCTGTTGAAGTCCCAAAAACGGTCAAATATGACCAAGTATTCCTCAAAACTTGGTCAGGGCCAACAGGCTCCCAACACTCACCTGTGACTCATCCCGAGTCACTCAGGTCTGAGTAACTTTGCCTCAAAGGTCTTGAGCTTGGATCGTGCTGCTTCGACTTGTCTCTGTGCTACTACTTTCTGCTCAGTGAATTCCTGAACAACTGCTTCGCTGATAGGTCCTTCTAGTTGTTGCTCGACTATAACAACTACTTGTTTTAGTAGTGCTCCTTGGCCTTCAATTTCTTCAAACAGTAGGTAGGCCGCCTCCTAGATCGGTTGGAGTTTCTGGGTGACTTCCATCACTCTGTTCTACGTGGTAAGAACGAGTTGTTGGGCAATGCACTGTTCTTGGGATCTCTTCATCCTCTCGATGGGTGAGAGGAGCTTGAGCTGCGCCTATGCTGTATCTGCGTGCTACTTTGCTTCCTGGAGTTGGGACTCCAGTTTCTTCAACTCTGGGTCTTCTGATAGTTGTTCATATATCTGTGCACTTCTTCTACTTAGATGTTTACATTCTGTGGAAAGTGTTTTAATCCTTTCGACTATGCTCTGAGCATTCAATTCTTGCTGGTCGCACACTTCTTATGGAGTTTGTGGTATGGTTTGAAACTCTATATCCACGACCCTTTGTTGAAGTTGCTGAATAACTTCAACTAGCTTCATCACTTGGCACTCTGTGGGCTCTTCATCCTTCTGCTCTAAGTTGGTCACAGAGCGAAATGCTCTATTGACTGCTTCTTCAATTCCTATCTACTTTGCGAGCAGTTGCTCTTTCTCTTTTTGGATCTTCGCTCTGTCTTCTTCAAATTTTTCTTGGAGAGCATTCTTCTCTTGTTGCGCGGCTTTGCATTGTTCAATAATTTCCTCCTGTGCTTTCTTTAGGGCCTGGGTGGCTTGTGCTTTTTCTTCTTGAGAATGTCGAAAGTGTACTTCGATTGTATCAGCAATCTTGCTGAGCTGAACTAATTCATCTCCCACTTCTATTGTTCCTTCTGGAAGAGGTGCAGTAGAGATTTCTTGACTAGACTGGAGTGCTTGTTCTACTCCTTGGAGCGCAATCTCAATTTGGCTATACATTTGTTCCTGCTTTGCCTCCTGCTTCTCTATGATTTCCTTTGAAGCATCATTGACCGCTGCAATAATGAAATCAAAATCATCCAATGTGAGGGCAGTTCGCATCTTGGTTACAGGGGTTCTTGGTTTCTTTCTAGAGGAAGATTTCAGAGGTGAGACCTTCCTTTTCTTCAATGATTCCTCTTCATCCCTAGGTGGTGGTACTTCGACTTCCTATTGTTCAGTTTCTGTACCTTCTTCGTCATCACCTTCTTCCTTTGGTGTAATGGAAGTCGTCCTTACAGATAGGTTGTCAACATCCTGGACTTCTTCAGTCTTCTTTGTCGGATTTTCTTTCTTTGTCTTACTGGGCCCAGGTGTATCCTGCGTAGTTTCGGGGCTATCGATGTCGAACATTTCTGCGGGGTCTGCTGAAACAAGGAGGTCCACCAACCATTCCTTTGTGATCTCTTCCAGGTATTCTTCTATCAGCTTATAATAGGACTGAAGCTATTCTTGGTGCTCATCAGTGCGTGGGGTTAGGTATATAAAGTGGTGGTTCGCGCTGAACTTTATCATGGTTCAAAATCTATGTAAAGTGTTCGGGGTTATGCGAGGTTCACTCCTTATGGCTGCTTTCAATTGGTTATAGTACGCATGGAAAATGACATTCGATTGCTATTGCTTTCTCATGTCGTTTGAGTACCATAATGTACTGAACTTCGTGGCTAGTGGCTCAAAGGGGTCAAGGTCCGTGAAGGTTGCACCTTCCGGGAGCTCCCATGAAACAAAAGTGATCAGTATCAGGAGCTAGCTAAAATGGAATTCATGCCCCTAATCCTGGGATTCTCTGCAGTCAATCTCCAGTTGATTCACCAGGTACTTCGACTAGTTCATCTGTAGCAGGGATGATTTTAGGGGCCAAATTTTTCTCATGGGTTAATTTTCCATGGTTTTTCCCAAAAAAAGTTTCGTTATTCTAAAAATTATTTGCCCAAATGCTATAGGATAAAATTATTTTACCTTAAAAATCACCAAAATTTTATACAAACTATATAAAATCCTTATAAATTTGAAAATGTTTACAAAAATATTGCCAACCATTTATTGTTGGCATATGAAGGATTAATAAGATTCACCAAGGTTTCTACATTTTAAAATAAATTTCCATCCTTAAAATCATCCTTGATCTGTAGTCCCTCTGAGCACTTTCCTGCGAGGTCAACTACAAAGTCAGATACTTGTGTTGGTTGATTCTTGTGCACCAACTTCCCCATGATTAGTTTGCATGCAAGGCACACTGCACCACTTTCAATAGAAGCTACGTTGTAGCCTCTCACGCCTTTCTCAACATCACCATAGGCTTCTTTGATCTTCTGTGCAAGAGCGCGGTCTGCGGTCTTTCCAGGATAGTACTCATGGGGATCAGGACCCTGCATGCTAAGCCCGATGATCCTATTGATCAGCACCGGATCAATAGTTATGCGATGATCTAACCATAGGTATTCTCCAGGGTAACTTGCTAGTAGCACTTTTACACAAGCATTCACCTCCTGGTGTCTACCGAAGTGCGGTATTTTCATAACGTTGAGCAAAGTAGACTTCACGAGGTTCATCATCCATTGCTAAGGGATGAGCTTCGAATTCTTTCCCTTAGTTCTCATCAAGTACTTATACGGGGCGGGCATGCTGTAAAGTTTATGGTCCCCCAGGTTGAAGTCGTAGAACTTCAATGCTGTAACCTTATCCTGATCTGCGCGGTAGGTGCGTACTCCTTTCAGTATATATGCAGTGACTAGGGTGTATTCAAAGTCTCTAGGGACACTGTCCCTATTAATCTCACCGCTCAGAGGGGGTATGTAAGCTGGTAGGATGGATGGTACTAACTTCGCGTTGGCTATGTCGTCCTTATGCTTAGTTCTTTTCTCTGCGTTGGCTCAATATGTTCCTGCTCGAGCAGTGGATGGGTAGGATTTCACTCCACTCATCGATGATGCTTGGACTCCAGTGGACATTTTTCTTTCCGACATGACTCTCTTAGTCATTAAATCGAGAAGGACCTCTATGACGGATTTCTCAAGTGCGGTGAGATCGTCGGACATACGCACTTGGGAAAGATAATCGGGGTCACGATGATCTCTACTTCCAATGATCACTGTAGACAATCACTAGTTCTATGGGCTTCGACTTTTCAGTTGGAAAAAGTGTTCTTTGGGCACGACGTGACAAGCTAAATAGGAAATTCGACAACAGTCTGCTTGCAATGGGTATGAAGCTTCCATGAACGTTGATCCATCCGTTATGGTGTGGTCCAACGGTCTGGTGGTGATCCTTTAATTATTTTCTATCCATTCGGGGCAGAATTTGAACAGGTATATTAGTCCAACGACTATATTGCTTTTCCACGGTGAAGTGCCATATGTTGCTGTTTTGGTATCCCGACGAAGCTCAATTCCTGTGATTTTTCCTTCTGCGAAGTCTCCTCTAGATTCTTCTGTAACTTTTCGATCTTGGATCTCTTCTTACTTAGCTTCCTAGCCTTCTTCCCAGTGAGCTTCATCTTGATCACCCTTTTTCCATTCTGATTCTTATCTTCTCTCGACATAGTCACTTTGTGATGCTGAGATTCTTTCTTCAGATCCAAGGGTAATACTCCTTCATTATATGGATTAGGTATTTTGGTCTTCTGTGGTTCCTCTAATACTCTTATAGCTTCAACATCCAAGTCCTTGGTGTTCAATAGCTTAGATTTTTTCTCTTGTTCTTCCATCAAGTAAGCGATCCTTATAGTCATAAATTCCATGAGTTCTTGCTTCTTCTATTCTAGGGCTTCCTTTTCTTCTTTTCTTCGGATCTAGTCTTTTTCAATCTAGATCTTTCCTAACAAAGATAGAAATAGGGCACGGTCCTCAATAAATTTAATAACTTCAAATTCTTCCTATGTCGAAGCTCCATGGGTACTCATAGCTATCTGGGTAATCCTGCCACATAGGGTTACCATTTTTCCTTTAAACAACCCTATTTTTCCTAGTGAAGGAACTATAGCAGGCCTTCCTAGGGTTTTCCAAGTACCTTATGTCATAATGTTCATCTGTGTTCCCTCATCCAGAGCATAGTCAATGTCGAAGTCTCCTATTCTTACTTCGATTTTCTCCTATTCTTTGAAGGTCTCTGACAAACTGGCATCTTTATGTTCATCTAGGGTCTCTTTCATTTTCAATAACATAATCTCTAATTCTTTCAGGGGTTCTTCTATAATCTTAGTATCATGATCTCCTCCAGAGTTTTCTTTCTCCATATTCAGCTTTTCAAGTCTAGCAATCATTCTAGGGAAATCTAGTACTTCATGGTCCATAGCCTTACAACAGAGGCAACTAGGGTTTCTTCCAGGGCATTCCTTAGCAAGATGTCCTGGTCTTCTGCAACTGTAACAAAGAGTTAACACTCTCTTTCTCTTCAATGATCCCCAAATTTTCTTGTATTGCTTGCTAGGGTCATAATGGCTAGCCTGCAAAAATTTCTTTCTAGGATCCTGCATCCATTGGTTAGTCCAAAAATTCTTTCTATGCATAGGTATAACATATCTTTCATTATTCTTATTAGATCTATTCATATCAAATTTTCTTTCATCTAACAGTGCCCTAGTTTCTAAGCTAGGAAAAAATCTATCAAGCATACCTAAATCCATACTTTAGAAACAAAAATTTTCACTTCTTTTACTTCTATAGGGCACAAAGTTTCCAGATCTAAGAACTTTTAACTATTCTTGTCTTTATCAGAGCATAGAGCTTACAGATCTCACCTCTTTTCTTCAGTATCAACCTCTTTTCTTGTAGATCTACCTTCTTTCCTTCAGATCTGTCCTTCCTTCTTCAGCACAAAGATTTTCAGATCAAGTGGATCACTGTGCACTAGGGCATAGATCCATGCACAAAGATTTCACAATTTCAGGACGAATCTTTGCACAAAGCTTCTCCTGCTTAGTTCCCAACAATCACAGTTTCAGGTCCCGGCAATGGAACCATTTGTTGGCACAGGGGCAGACCCAGGGTTCAACACTACAACAACACACCAACAAAACCCTAACTACCAGCCCTTTCGGCAACACTTGCGAAGCAGATGAAGTCTCACCCGAGCTAGAGGCAGAGGTGGTTGCAAGACTCAGGTGTCTGCAACCTTAGCTAGGACACATATCTATGATTATAACACTTAGAAAATACCTTATTCATCAATATTCAACCCTTATGACACTTCACAGATAGCACAAAGCATCACAGTAGGTACTTAGATCTAAGATAATTCATCACTTAACCACAAAAAGATAGATTAGATTCGACAGATCAAGCACTAAGCATATTACATACCAGATCTAACAGTCATTCGTATCTCAGAAGCACAAAGCATAAACAGATCTAACTAAACACATCAAAGCACTTAGCAAAGGAAGAGCAAAACACATCAGGTTGAGGCACAAAACACAACACACAGATTTATCATGGTTCACCCCCACCCTGGGGCTACGTCCACAAAGTCTTCTTCTTTATTAGCTTCAGTTAATCAGGTTACATCACAGAGCCATCAAATCCCTCTTCGCATAGGACAGAATATCTGCGCAGATTGCTAGATCCTTCTTCCTTGCACTAAAAGCACAGAGCCTTCTACAATATTTTGCACTTAGCCTCTGACCGTATGCACAAAGAATTTAAAATCATTACCAACACTTAGAACAACTTCGCAACCCTTCGATCACATAGATCACACTCTACTACTCTTTTCTCTCCCCTTTCTCCTCTTACTTATTTCGCCTATAAATCTATTTATACATACAACAGTGGACCTAAGCGTGTGTAAACCCACGGGCCGACATCCCTTTCCCATTATATTATCCCCCAAAACCCAAAAAGGACCCAAAAATGGATCTAGCTTCCATGATTTCCGCTTTGCGTTGCGCTCCATATTTGAGAAGCTGTCAAAGTCCCAAAAATGGTCAAATATGACCAAGTATTCCTCAAAACTTGGTCAGGGCCAACAGTTGGGTGAAAATATTTCTATATTGTCTATGGTTAAATGAGCACATCTATTATTTTCTAACAGGTTATGGGCCCACCACTATCTTGGGACAGTCCAACCATGGGAAGATAGATTGGGAGGATTTGCTCAGTTACAGTTGCAATTGCAGTCAGTTTTTGCTGCATCAACGAAACCCTAACACTCTTGTTGAGGTACCTTAAGTGAAGAGATTGACCTAATTTATGGATAGCCTAGTGTGCCCTAACCCAATGCACCTACTGGTACTCTCAGCAAGCTAAGACGCCAAGTTTGAGTTTTGGGTCAAAGTCAAAGGTTGACCAATTTAAAGCAGTCATGACTTACTCTATGAAGTCAGAAAACAAGTTAGAAGGGGCTTCTAACTTCAGAGCATGGAAGACAAGGATTGACCTCATGCTTTCCAAGAATAAAGTGTTGGATATCGTGAAAGGAAAAATCAAGGAACCACATTTTGAATAAGGAAAAGAGAAGGAAGCTTAGAACATTGTAGTTATGGAGAAGTTCAAAGACAATGACATCAATGCCATGAGTATCATAGTGGACTCTGTAAAATACCATTTGATACCCTACATCTCTCATCTTGACTCATCTAAGAAGATGTATGATGCCCTAACTAACCTCTTCTCAGTCAGAAACGTTGGACAAGTAATGAGTCTGAAGAATGAGCTCTGTGACATGAAAATGAATGATGATGACATCATAACATCATACCTTGTGAGAATATTTTAGTCAAGAGATCAAATACAAGCTATTGAAGATATCATTTAAGAGAAGGAAATGGTAAATATAGTCCTCAATGGTCTTCCCAAGACATGGTATGCATTTTCTGCAAGAATGAACACAAGAAAGGATTATCCCACATTTGAAGAAATCTGGACTTGTTGTGCACAAGAAGAATCAAGGATTAATGCAAAAGAGAAACCCCAAAAAAAATACGATGATCAAGCTTTCAAAACAAGTTTCAAGAATTTTAGAAATAAGAAGAAGTTTGGCTCAATGAAGAAACCAAATCAAGAAAAGGACATGTCAAAGATACAATGCTTCAACTGTTGAAAATATGGTCACTATAGGAACCACTGTCCTAAGTTAAGAAAAAGGAAGGAAATAGACGAAGCAACAGTTGCCGAAGAAAAGGAACCCTCAAAGAAGGTCAAGCAGGATAAAACAAACTTCTTCTTCTAAGTCAAGGTAACAATATTCTTCATAGTTCTTATGCATACCATGTTTACATAGTTTTTGTATATATCTTGCATATCTATTTCCTAGAAGATAATATTTTCAAGTGAAACAAATACCTATGGAAGAATAACAAGATAAAGATTTCTATCACGATGACTACAAGTCAAGCTATTATATAAGTAACAACTACTAGAAAATCTGAAATCATAATCAAACTTGAAGAGACCTAGAAGAAGTCAAAATAGAAAGAAGTCAGCAATCAAGAGGAAATTAGAAAAAGACTCGTGACACTTTGTAGAAGGAAATAAGGATGTAGACGAAAGCGTGGAGTCTCTTAGATGGAGGGAGTTGATTACAGAATTCTAAAAAGAATAGCATGCATTCATTCATGAAGCAAGGATTAGGAGGGAGCTAATCCTAAATGATATGATCCATTGAGGATTATGAAGTATATGTTATTGTTCCCATTGAAAGTAGTAGCCATGAAAAGAAGCAGGTGTTCAGGTTGACTCTAGAAGAAGTCTTCTTCGAAAAGAAGCCATAAAGTATCCCTGGTTGTTCATCCTCATCCATGATCATATGATGAAAGGAAGAATTTGTAATCTTCAGGGCATGGAATCTATAGAAGATTCCATGGACCCAAGAGCTAAAGTGAAACATGAGGAAGAACACGAAGATTCCAAGAAAGAAAGAAAATCCAGAACAACCAGTCATTATACCGAGAATCACAAGACTACCAGCTTGGTTTGAACCCACTAGAAGCAATCAAGCAGAAGTAATGAAAGATA
>JZKD02S0128183.1:228332-242256 GCA_000966675.3 Picea glauca
CCAATATTTTATACAAACTATATAAAATCCTTAGAAATTTTAATACTTTTACAAAAATATCGCCAAACATTTTATAGTTGGCATATGAAGGATTAGTAAGATTCACCAAGGTTTCGACATTTAAAAATAAATTTCCATCCTTAAAATCATCCCTGCTGATGTTTTACTTTTTGAGGGAAGATGCTCCTCCAGATCTCACAGATGTGAGTGGAAGAATGGCCTAGATGACTCAGTTTATATCTTGATATTGTTTCTATGAAGTCAGATGATATGATTGCTATGGAGATTGTATGTCTCTGGATAGTAGATATATTCTATTGTGGTGGATGTGTTCCACTGGTTGTGACTATGTGTCACTAATTAAGTAGCCATGTGTTACTTGGTGTGGTTGTGTACCACTGGATAGTAGTTGTGCACTACTATGGATAGACACAGTTGTGTTCTATTGAATGACATTGTTCTAATTGCCGTGTAGACTATCAATAGTGTTGAAAATGATTATCAGCTAGATGGATAGTTAGTGTGCTTGTGGACAGACATTCTCCAAGCGGAGAATGGTCTAGATAGAACAAATTGTTGGTGGACAAGTATTCTCTCTATGGAGAATGGTCCAGGTTGACAGTTTGTTAACATGTCATGGACTAGTATTTTCCTAAGGCACAAATTATGGCCCGATTATGAAAATGATTCAGGACCGATATTTTCTAAGGCATATAGGTTGAGACGGATCTCTATGGTACATAAGGATCGATTAGAAAATAGTCCTAGACTAACATTCCTATAGGAATGGTATATGTAGTCCATGGCGTAGCTTTTATCATCTGTTGGGATAGTCATTCTTCTAGGATGTATGTCCAGATTACAAGAATGGTACTTGTATCACTCTGTGGATTGAGTGACTTGTTCAACATCATGCTTGATTACTGAGATGGAGTATGGCTTCGAGAGATGATGCAGTTGATGCTATCAGATGATAATGATGATGGTGGTCATGATCTAATCATGAGATAGCATGTATGGCTATGATGATGCTACCGGTTGAATGTTATGTTTGTGCTCAAGACCATTTCCTTCAATACCTCCCTAGCTAGGAGGGAGTGTTGATATTATGGTAGTTGCGGGAGGTATTTACCTCCACGTTTAACCCTGACGAGAATAGAATATTTCTAGAAGTAAGAAGAAACCCTAAAGTATTAGACATAACCCTAGAAGACAAGTCGGCTAAAGGAAATACTTAATATTGAGTTTTTAGCCTCCAAAATGAGAATTTGTCCCACGCAGCTAAGGAGAAGTAGTATAAGTAAAGGACTCCAGAGTTCATTTGTGACACACAACTCAAAACTGTAGAAGTGAAGAAGTGCACACTGCAGAAACTGGGTAAGTGCACAAGTCTCAGGAGTAGCTACAACTGCAGCCACTGCAACCTGTATTCTTGATTTAGGCTTGGAATTTCTATTGGTTATGGTTTGGACTTTCTACCTTATGTGCGAGCTTTGGAGAGAGAGATACACTACATTGATTGGGTATTTGGCCTAGGGTTTTCTTCCAAAATCATTCTATGTCAAGGTTAAGTTGCTTTGGGGTGGCTTTGGCCTATGGTTGGCTAACAATATTTCTATATTGTCTATGGTTAAACGAGCACATCTATTATTTTCTAACACACCCCTAGGCTCAAGTGCACCCCCTCCTCTAGAAAAAATCAACAAAGTGGTGTGCCCTCCATCTCTCATAGAGTGCACCTCTCCTCAACAAGAAGGAACCCACCTCAAGGAGCGCCTCTCCTTAGCTTGATGCACCTTCCCTCCTAGAATGCGCCCCTCCACAATCTCTTGCACCCCTACTCAATATGCATGTGCCCTCGCTCACCCTTGCACCCTCTTCTCCTTTAGAGTGTGCCTCTCCATGGTGAATGAGCTTCCTACAAGAATGGGGAACTCTCCTCTACTAGATGTGTGCCCTCCTCACAATATGCACCTCTCCTCTAGCATATGCGTCCCTCCTCCTCAAGAATGCGCCTAGCTCCAATCTAGTGCCCAAGCCTCCATGTATGACCCTCCATACAAGCTAGCACCCAAGCAAAAGTTCCTCCTCCACTCTTGACCTCATACACCCTCCTCTCCTCAAGAAGTGAGCCCAAGAGCTCTCCTCCTTCTCCTCTCCTCTCAAGTGAAGAATGAATCTATTCATTATCCTTTTATCTCCTTTAGCCTCTCTTTGGCCAAACCCTAAAAGATCAATGGCCTAGATCCAATCTAGCCAGTTCTAATCAATGGGTGAGATTTAATCCCAAAATATCACTTAGGAAACCCACTTTCCTTAGTTTGCTTTATGTCTATTAATTCACCCACAAAGTGAATTAATTGTCACTTTATGACTTAAGTGACATGTTTCACTTTTGACTTAAATCTCCTAAGTCAAAGTGAAATTAGAATCATAAAGTAAAGTAACAAGGGTAATAGTCTCCCCCTTTGTGTTTAGAGACTCAAAAACACAAGGTGACCACTTTCCAAGGTACCCGATTCTCAACACAAGGAACTATCTCAAGGAAATTAGCTCAAATTGTTGTCATTAATGTTGCTAGGCATTTGGCTAGTTCCATGCAAACCAGTGCCCAACCTCATAGAAAGAGTACAAGGAACTAATGCATGGAGTTAGCTCAACCAATTGTCGCCAATGATGTTGATGCATGGGCATGTGACAATAAAATCAAGAATTGACCACATGGTTCAATAAACATTTACCAAGGGAGTTGGTCCCTAATTTTTCATTTATTTGTAATAGTTAGAATGATATCTTTAGAAGGTATCGGAGATTTTATGGTTTGAAAGGTGTGAGTGTTTCCTATGCAATAGAACATAAATACTAAGTTACAGGATCGATGTTGGGGTAAGAAAAAGGTATAAATATTCTCCTTGTTACTTTGGTTTATGATATATTCTTTGTTGACTTTTCTATTAGTTTGAAATAATTAGGGAAGAAAATGATTAAAAATCTTTTGAAAATAATATTAAATGATATTAGATTTTTTTTTAGCTTTGGTTTGAATTTATTTGATTTTATACAAAAATGGACAATTTTTGTTAATTGAGGATAATCGAGAAGATTATGAAGATGCACAAACCATAGAAGATCGAAGAAATCAGGCACAAAACGGTTCAAAGGAAGATTGACTTTTTGTCTTGCAATCTTCATAAATAGTAAAAGCAATCTTGAGGATCTCTTGATCCTCAGGATAGCTTAATTTACTTATCTTGTTGTAATATATAAATAAGAGTGAACGATAGAGAGATATGTTAGAAAGTAATGGATGAGCTCGTTTAACCATAGAAAATATAGCGATATTGTCACCCAACCATAGGCCGAAGCCACCCCTGTGCACCGTAACCTTGACAGAGAATCATTCTGAAAGCAAACCCTAGGCTAGATAGTTAAACAAAGGTGGTGCACCTTTCTCCAAGGATAGCACACCAATCAAGAGTAACAAGAGCTAATCAAAGATTCCAAACCATAACCAAGAGAGAGTCCAAGACAAAACCAAAATCTGCTAGTTGCAGCAGCTGCAACAACAACTCTCCTCCAAACTTGTGCACAAACTGGCCAACTGTAGTGCACACAAGTGTTCCTTCTGCAGTTTTGAGAATACTGGCCAGAATGAAGACTGACCTCCTGTATTTATACTATTTCTGGTAGACTTCCTGGGACGACTTCTCATTCTGGGTACTAATTCTTTAGTATATAACATTTCCTTTAGCCGACTTCTTCTCTTGGAGGCTAATAACCTAAACAAGTCATTCTCTTGAGTCGACTTGTCTTCTAGAGTTATTAACCAATTAATTAGGGTTTCTTCTTGCTTCCCGAAATATTATATTCTCGCTAGGCTTACATGTGGAGGTAAATACCTCTCGCAACTACCATAATATCAACACTCCCTCCTAGATAGGGAGGTATTGAAGGTAATGGTCTTGAGAAAAAACATACCATTCACCTGGTAGCATCAACATAGTCATATAGACTAACTCATGATTAGATCATGAGCACCATCATCACTATCAGTGTCATCAACTGCATCATCTGTCAAAACCATACTCCATCTGAGTAATCAAACATGATGATGGATAAGTCACTCACTCCACAGAGTGACATAAGAGCCATTCTTCTAATCCGGACATATGTCCTAGAAGAATAAATGTCCTGGACCATTTTCCATCTGGGGAATCTCTATTCATTGATCATCCATCTATATGATAATCATTTCCAACACTACTGATAGTTTTCAAGGAAATAGGAACAATGTCATTCAATAGAACACAACTGTGTCTATCCATAATAGTACATAACTACAATCCAATGGTACATTGCCACACCAAGTAGCATACAGATACTTGATCAATGACATATAATCACAATCAGTGGAACACATACACCACAGTAGTATACATCAACTATCCAGAGACATACAGTCTCCATAACAATCATATCAACTGATATCAACCTGCACAAAAAACATTGTTATGATATAAACTGAATCATCTGGGCCATTCTTCCAGTCATATTTGTGATATCTGGAAGAGCATCTTCCCTCAGAAGGTAAAACATCAATGATGAGCTATCTGTATTATTCTTCTCAAGCAAGGAAGAATAAATGTCATGATTTCTGAGCCTAGACCATTCACCTATCCGAGCCATTCCTCCAGCACTAAACAAAGTGCAACCTGGAGAGAATGAGGCTGCCCTAGGGAATGCCTATCCATGATTGCTGAACCTGGACCATTCACATATCTGGGCCATTCCTCCGGCACTAAACAAAGTGCAACTTGGAGAGAATGAATCTACCCTAGGGAATGACTGCTTAGACCATTTACTAAAGAAATGACTGTCCTGCACCAACCTCAAAAATAGACCATTCTTCGAAACTTCTCACAATTGTGACCTTCGAAAGAATGACATTCCGGTGAGGTGGACTAGTCTTCTTGACCACTACTGAGAGTGACCGTTAAGAAGATAGACTGTCCTAGACCATTCCCCCACATTGGCCATAAGGGGAATCGTTGTCTATGGTACATCAACAATCCATTGAACCATTTTCATTACGAAAATGATCGTTTGATCTGGACCATTTTTTGAACTAGAAAATCTTGTTCGTCAGAAATCTCAAACCACTTTCCGAACTGGAAAGGAATTGTTCATCTTAGACCATTTTTCAAACTGAGAAATGACTGTCCATAAATCAATAACACATAAGTGCTCCCTCCCAACCTGGGAGTCATCTCTTCCTTTTTCAATAAGGAAGTCGTCTCCATGAGCTCCAGCTTGAGTACACAAACTCTTTCATCTTGGACAAAGGCTTTACAAAAATACATGCTTATCTACTCATCTATGGAGATATATTTATTGGAGAATCACTTCTCTTTTCTGGACTTCATCACAAAGAATGTAATGCTTGATCTCAAATGTACTTTGGTATTTCTGGAAAACTGGTTTTCTCTGAAGGCTTCATATAGCTCTGATCAATATAGTATATCATAGTTGGATTCATCTCTTTTGTTTCCTGCTAATTTACAAAATTGTGGCAAGGGTCAAACTGGAACATATCCAGGTGGTACTTTTTCTGCTATCATGAGAGTTTTTCATGGAATGGAAATCCATCATCCTGAATTTCTGAGTAGCCATTATGATACAATATCTCTTGTTATAGAAAGTTTTCACCACGCTTCTGCTGTGCATTAGAGGTTCTCCACCAAGTTGTCTTCTTCCATCTGCGTTCAAAGGTCTCTTTCTGGTATACCTCAAAGCCTTGAGGTTGTTCTACATATGTTCTTTGTTCAATTATTCTAGAGAACAATCTTTGCATTCATCTCATGTAAACTCCAACCCATGGATATTGCGGACGATATAATGGCTCATGTAGAGGTATGTTTGGTTTACTGGAACAAGCGATCATCATAGTCTTCTCCCTCCATCTGGGAGAATATCTAGTTCTGGATCTCGCAATTCTTACAGTCATAAGTCTTCCATACATTGTACTTCATTATTTCCTCTTCTTGATTTCTTTTAGTGAGTTTAGATCAGGCTGGTATTCTTGTGATTCTCGATACAATGACTAGTTGTTCTGGCTTTTCTTTCTCTCTTGGAATCTTCATGTTCTTCTTCATGTTTCTCTTTAGCTCTTGGGTCCATGTAGTTTTCTATAGATTCCATGTTGGTTCATGTGTTTTCCTTTCGGCATGAAGATTAAGGAATTTCTTAGCCCTAAAAAAGGTAAGTGGGTGTGCAAAGGGCAATGGCCGAAACTAGGAAGTAGTTTGGGTTGGGTATCACCCTGAAGATTCAAATTTCTTTCTTTCATCATAGGATCATGGATGTAGATGGACAACCAAGAATACTTTAAGGCTTATTTTCAAAGAAGATTTCTTCTAAAGTCAAACTGAACACGTGCTTCTTTTCATGGTTTCTACCATGGATAGATACTTCATCATCTTTGATCGATCATTAGGATTAGCTCCCTCCTAATCCTTGCTTCATGCATAAATGCATGCTCTTATTTTGGAAATATATAATCGGCTTCCTCCATCTAACAGAGTCCAGGATTCCATTTGCATCCTTATTGCCTTCTGCAAAGTGTCATAAGTCTTTCTCCAATTTCATCTTGATTGTTGACTTCTTTCTGTCTTTACTTCTTCTAGGTTTCTTCAATATTGATTCTGATTTCAACTTATCTTGCAGTTGTTACTTATGTAATAACTTCCACATGAATTGTTACCAGGGTTTGTTGATGTACTTCATCCTTTCATGTGTATTGCATGACTTGTATTCATTGTGATAGCAATCCTTTATCTTGTTGTTCTTCCATAGGTATAGTTTCTCTTTGAACATGTTATCTTCTAGGAAATATATATGCAAGATATGTACAAAAAACATGGTATGTACAAGAAATATGAAGAGTATTGTTACCTTGTCTTAGAAGAAGAAGTTTGTTTTATCCTGCTTGGTCTTCTTTGAGGGTTTTCTTTCTTTGGAAACTGATGATTCATGTGTCTCCTTCCTTTTCTTTAGCTCAGGACAATGATTCTTGTAGTGACCATATTTTCAACATTTGAAGCATTGTATTTCTGACATATTTTTCTCTTGATTTGGCTTCTTCCTTGAGCCAAACTTCCTTTTGTTACTGAAATTCTTGAATCTTGTTGTGAAGGCTTGATCATCATATTTCTTTTGAGGTTTCTCTTTTACACTAATCCTTGATTCTTCTTATGCACAACAAGTCCAAAATTATTCAAATGTAGGTTACTCCTTCCTTGTGTTCATGCTTGCGGCAAATGCATCCCATGTCTTGGGAAGACCGTTGAGTACTATATTTACTAGTTCCTTATCTGAAATGATTTCTTTAATAGATTGTAGTTGATCTCTTAATTGAGATATTCTGAAAAAGTATGATGTTATGTTGTCATCATCATTCATCTTCCTGTCACGAAGCTCATTCTTCGGACTCATTACTTGTCCAATGTTTCTGACTGAGAATAGGTTTGTTAGGGCATCGTACATATTCTTAGATGAATCAATATGGGAGATGTAGGGTATCAAGTGGTATTTTATAGAATCCACTATGATACTCATGGTATTGATGTCATTGTCTTTGAACTTCTCCATAACTGCAACGTTCTGCGATTCCTTCTCTTTTCCTTCTTCAAACTCTGGTTCCACAATATTTCCTTTCATAATATCCAACACATTATTCTTGGCAAGGATGATATCAATCCTTGTCTTCCATGCTCTGAAGTTAGAAGCCCCTTATAACTTATTTTCTGACTTCATAGAGTAAGTCATGTCTTCTTTGACTTGGTCAACCCTAGATTTGACCAAAAACTCAAGATTGACGTCTTATCTTGGTGAGAGTACCAAGATATGCGCTAGGCTAGGGAACACTAGTATATCTATAAATTAGGTCAATCCCTTCACTTAAGGTGCCTCAACGAGAGGGTTAGGGTTTCATTGCTGCAACAAAAACTCGCTGCAACTGCAACTGTAACTAAGCAAATCCTCCCAATCTATCTTCCAATGGTTAGACTGTCCGAATATAGTGTGGGCCCTTAACCTTTTAGAAAGTAATGGATGTGCTCATTTAACCATAGACAATATAGCGATATTGTCACCCAACCATAGGCCAAAGCCACCCCCGAGCACCTTAACCTTGACAGAGAATCATTCCGGAATCAAACCCTAGGCTAGATAGCCAAACAAAGGTGGCACACCTTTATCCAAGGATAATGCACCAAGAAAGAGTAACAAGAGATGATCAGAGTGTCCAAACCATAACCAAGAGAGAGTCCAAGCCAAAACTGAAATCTACTAGTTGCAGCAGTTGCAATAACAACTCTTCTCCAAACTTGCGCACAAACTGGCCAACTCCAGTGCGCACAAGTGTTGCTTCTATAGTTCTTAGAATAATGGCCAGAATGAAGACTGGCCTCCTGTATTTATACTATTTCTGGCAGATTGCCTGGCCGACTTCTCATTCTGGGTACTAATTCTTTAGTATATAACATTTCCTTTAGTCGGCTTCTTCTCTTGGAGGCTAATAACCTAATACAAGTCATTCTCTTGATTCGACTTGTCTTCTAGGGTTATTAAACAATTAATTAGGGTTTCTTCTTGGTTCCCAGAATATTCTATTCTCATCGGGTTTACACATGGAGGTAAATACTTCCCACAACTACCATAATATCAACAAGATATGCTAGAATTCAGATCTCTTAATCGTTGACACTCTGTACAACAATCCCATTGTAAATGACTTATCAATTATGGAATTAATGGAAGCTTGAAACATTTTGATCATTTCCGCGTACTGAGTTTTTCATAGCAGTATCTTCTGAAGACCATGGGCCCAGTAGACAAGAGCTATTGTCTTATCTGTAATCTTATCAATTTTGTTATAATTATGTAATTTAATACTTCTTTCAACAGTTAGAATAGATTCATTAATGTGTTGATTCTTTTATGATTTTTTTATGTTATTCCATTCGCATAGAGTAGATGTTCTATTTGGAGATTATCGATTGTTGTTCCATTCCCGTTTGCTATCAATTTATCTCTTTTGAATTCCTTTCAGTTAAATTCGCATTTGTTGTTCCTTTCATTTAATTCACATTTTTTGTTCCTTTCATTTAAATAACATTTGTTGTTCCTTCTTAAATCTCAGTAGATCGTTGTTCCTTTTCAACAGGTTAATTAATCATTGTCTTTGAGAGATTGATTCATTAGTGTTTTTGTAGATTAAATTGTTGTTTCTTGGATAGATGAATGAGTTCAATATTCAGTTGATGTTTTGTTTAATGGTGTGTTATTTCTCAGAATATATTCTCTTTTGATTGAGTTATTAGTTTCAGATTTCGTAGTTAATGTGTTAAGAACTTGATTATTACAGTGATTTAGATAGACCCATATTTTTTGTAACTGAACTATCTACACAATTTAAACCTCTACAACTTATCTGCACAGATTTTGTTGACAATCTTGAGAGAAAAGATGAATCCTTGGTTGATAAAATTAATGTTAGACTAAGGTTGTTTTTAGGACATCCTTAGAGCCCAACATTTTGGTGCCGTTTTTAGGGAGATTGTCAAGGATAGTATAGGTTGCGTCTCTGAAATGATGAGGTATTGAAAATGGAAGGTAAGAACCTACGCAGGAAACAAGTAAAATTCTTGTGCCAACGCCTACATTCAAATGATGCATAGAGGTTACATAGGTACACAGAATTTGTGTCTGTGTGTATGAATAAGAAGAAAGAACCTGAAAAAACAAAAACCCCTACCAAAAACTACGAAATCCCAGGGCCCAGTGCCCCCTAGAAGGAGCACTTTTATAGACCAAATTATCCAAAAAGTTGAATCTCAAGCCTCGGTTGGACCTCAAAAAGGTTCTACCCGAGTCTCTCAAGCAACAAATTCACCAACTACAACCCACGCTGAGGTTCATAGAAGAAATGAAGGAACTGAACATAGTTTCCAGAATACCCACACTCCACTTTTCATTCCTTTAGGTGAGGGAAAGTTGGTAATTTGAGAGAAGGAGAAGGGGAACCAGTGGAATTGTTGAGGCAAACCCACAACCACCTGAACCTGAACCTGGATATCCTATGATTCTGATAGGAGAAGGAACACCTGAAATCCTAGACATAGGTAGCATGACCAAACCTCCTAAGAGACCAAGTAATCCTCCACCCCGATTACAACACCCAAAACAAGAAATCCCTGAGGCCTATTGGAAAATTTTCGAACAAATGGAACAACAAAATCATTCGCAACCCCAGACTTCCACTTTGGATATTGTCAAGGATAGTATAGGTTGCGTCTCTGAAAGGATGAGGTATTGAAAATGGAAGGTAAGAACCTATGCAGGAAACGAGTACAATGCTTGTGCCAACGCCTACCTTTAGCTGATGCATAGAGGTTACATAGGTACATAGAATTTGTGTTTGTGTGTATGAATAAGAAGAAAGAACCTGAAAAACAAAAACCCCGACCAAAAACTACGAAAGCCCAGGGCCTGGTGCCCCCTAGAAGGAGCACTTTTATAGACCAAATTATCCAAAAAGTTGAATCTCAAGCCTCGATTGAACCTCGAAAAGGTTCTACCCGAGTCTCTCAAGCAACAAATTCACCAACTACAACCCATGCAGTGGTTCATAGAAGAACTGAAGGAACTGCACATAGTTTCCAGAATACCCACACTCCACTTTTCAATCCTTTAGGTGAGGGAAATTTTTGTAGTTTGAGAGAAGGAGAAGGGGAAGCTAGTGGAATTGCTGAGGCAAACGCATAACCACCTAAACCTGAACCTAGATATCCTATGATTCTGACAGGAGAAGGAACACTTGAAATCCCAGACATAGGTAGCACGACCAAACCTCTTAAGGGACCAAGTAATCCTCCACCCCAATTACAACACCCAGAACAAGAAATCCCTGAGGCCTATTGGAAAATTTTCGAACAAATGGAACAAAAAAATCATCCACAACCCCAGTCTTCCACTTTGGAATATCCTATAGTTGATCTAGTTGCTAACGCCCCAATGAAAAGCATTCCACTACATAATATTCCAACCTTCAATGGATTGATCTCAGAGGACCCTGACGTGTTCTTATTTGAATTTGATGTCCTATGTAGAAGTTATGACTATACCTCCGAACCCTAGAAACTAAATCTATTTCCTCCCACCTTGAAGGGAGAAACTTTACTATGGTTTATGGGACTAGGTGTAGGAACTATAGATTCATGGGATGAAATGAAACAAGCCTTCCTTACAAACTATCAAGACTACTGTAGAACAAGGGATTTAAAGGATGAAATATTTAAATGGTTGCAAAAGAAAATGAAACATTAGAAGAATATGTTGAAAGAGTTCAATATAACCTGCAGAGATCACCTTATAGTACACTACCAGGTGAAGTACTTTAAGCCACTCTAATAAAAGGTATGAAGGATGAAGGGTAGAGACATTAAATTTGATGGGAAAAGGAGATATTTACCAAGAAACATATGATGAAATTTTCCAATTGTGTATCATGGGTTCGCGCGGTAGTACATGAACCAAATTGGGAATATGAGGCCCCATCACTAGAAGTAGCAACATTACTAGCGAGAGTGTCACCTGAGCATAAATTGGTAATCTTTTGGAAAATTTTAAAACTAACATTTTGGGTACTCTGACTACACAATTGGAAGTTTTGCAGGTCAAATAGAGAAAAGTAGAGGAAGAACAATCATTGGATGTATTTTGTCCATGGTGCAGGAAGAAACACAGTCCAAGGGAGTGTCCCTTAGACATGGTTCAAACCTGTGCTATCTGTGCCAAAGATCATGCGACAAAACAATGTCCATCACTTCTAGGACTAAAGGTTGTCTTTAAAGAAGCAAAAGAGGAAACAAAACTGGCATATCTGATGGCTCAGCGTCGCCAATGGTAGGCTCATCCCCCATGTATGCTACAAGATCATTCTTCTTTCTTTCTTGGACAATATAATCAACAACATAATATTGGAAACACATGACAAGGCCAACCATTTGTTAACCCCACCTAGTAGTCCCAACAATATCCTACTGCACCCTAGTCAAACCAACCGGTTTCCACTCCTAATTGGCCTAACTTGCAATACTCTACCCCGTTTTGGCAGAATTCAAATAATAGCCCCTATCTTTCACAGTGGACTAGCATAGCTACCCAAGCCCCCAATTGTTCTCAAAACTGATAGCGCCCCATGGGAATGACCAATCAACCTATGGGAATGGTTCCTCAAGCTCAACCCACTTTACAAGATCCACTTCAGTTGCCCCAAAATCCCCAACTTCAAATGCTCCCTCAATTACCATCTCAACCCAACCCGAATCCTAATAACATACTAGTCCAACTCATGCAAATTGTCGAGAATTTAGAAGGTGGAACAAACTCTGTAGTGTGCAACGAACTTCGGTTGAGGTTAGGGAATGTAATTTCTCTTGAGAAAAGTAACATTCATCAAGAATAAGAGAATGAGAATGATAGACAACCAACAATAAAACCGTCGACTGTGGTTATAACAGAAGAAGCAGAACAGGGGGGAAATATAGTCGAGCAAAAAAATCCTGATGAAGACATAATTTCTCCTCCCTCGTTTCCTGAAAGGATAATGATAGAAAAACCAGTTGTGTATCCCAACTTTGATATCATCGGGGAACTAAAAAATCTATGTGTTAAAATCCCACTCCTACAGGATTTTCAAGACATCCCTATTTATGAAAAAACAATTAAAGAATTATGTGGGAAGAATCCCGGAAGGAAAATTAAGAATCCATCAATTGTTTAAGTGGTAGGAACTTTGTCCAATATTATTCTATGCAAACAAGAGCTAGTTAAATATGCAAACCCAGGAAATCCCATGGTAATAGTTCAGATATAGGGTTTCTTTTTCCCAAATACACTGGTGGATTTGGGAGAAACCATCAACATTCTTACCACCAAGACCTGTATTGTCATGGGTATCACCTCCTTCGAACCCACTTCAACTATGTTAGAATTAGCTGATAGATCGGTGGTTAAACCAGTAGGCACATTACAAGACATAGTAGTCTCGATCGACTCTTGGGAGTAACCAACTGATTTCCTTGTTATTAAACCATTAAGTAGACTAGATGGACACCGTTAATATTAGGGAAACCATGGCTAGAAACAACAGATGCATACATAGGATGCCGCACAGGCAACATGATGATTGCTAGAGGAGGTGCTATAAATAACCTTATCTTGTATCCTCCAGCTAAACAATGTCTTCCTGTCATACACTAGCAGTTGCAACCACCTAGATATATAGAAGAAAACCTACACCCTCCTCTCACACTAGAAGAATATCTTGGGCTAAAAAACCAACTAGAAGATGATGTGATCAACAACTTAACAACCCAATTGTCATAGGTAACCCAACATGTCAAATGCTAAAAGTTGTTTTAGATAATGAAGCACAAGGAGATCCTTTGGAAGAATTGATGGAGCAACATATTCTCACTACTGTTGTCCATAACAACATTGCAGTTGAAATCACACCAGGAAGATTTCTGAATATTAACGTCAATTTGAATGACCAACAACATAAAAAATTAATTCAAATCCTTTCTAAATACCAATAGGATTTTGCTTGGGAGTATCTCAACATTAAGGGAATTGATCCCCAACTATGTACACATCATATCTATATCTAAAAATATACCCAACCCATACGACAACCCCAATGAACATTAAACCCTCATCTCAGGGACATTGTCAAAGAAGAATTACAGAAACTCTTGGATGTAGATTTCATATATCCTATTTCAGATAGCCAGTGGGTCTCCCCACTGATAATCGTCCCTAAAAAGAATGGTAAGTGGTGAATCTGTGTAGACTACAAAGA
>JZKD02S0128183.1:277179-293730 GCA_000966675.3 Picea glauca
CTAGCACAACAGGCTTTATGTATCCAGTCTCTACTACATCCCAAACATCAACACCTAAGGCCATTAGGTATGTTCTCATTCTAACCTTCCAAAAGGAAAAAAATGTTCCATCAAAAAGAGGAGGCTTACTGGCTGAAGTCCCTTCATGACTTGTCATGTTTAAGCTTACAGATCTACCTTTAAATAAAAGGAACTCGTTCTGATACCAATTGTTGAAATTACTAAGACAACTGAGAGGGGGGGGTGAATCAGCTGTTACTGTGCTTAAACAATTTTAAGCCAATTAAGCCATTTTTAATCTTTCTCAAAGTGACCATCAATATTATACAATATAATAACAACAAAAATAATGAGCATCATTCACACATAAGATATACATAGAGACAGATTTTCACGAGGAAACCCATAAAGGGAGAAAACCTCTTCTTCTTCGAAATGATAGGTAGTCTTTTAAGTTCTGTACATCATCTATAATTGAGCACCAACTCAATGTGAGGCTACTACCTCTGTTTTACAATCTCCAACTTGTTTGAGAGCACCAACTCTCTAGTTTCTCTAGAACCCACTAGAAGAAAGCACCAACTCCCTGAGTGATCCAACACCAACTGGATGGAAGCACCAACTTCCAGTCACATAAGCACCAAAATGTATAACAGAGAACAATTGTTCTCCCTTGCACCACCCTGCCACCCTAGTTTTTCTGGCTGCAACCGGATGGAAGCTACAACTCGCTATGTTCAAGAACCCACTTGAATCTCTAAGGACAACAGTCCTCCCTATCACCTCCCAACCACCCTTATTACAAATAAATGATTGAATAACCAACAAAACAGATAAATCAATTCTTACCACTTCTTCACTGTTCTGCAATTCTTCTCTGCTACACTATTCTTCTGCTCTATTCATATTTGGCTGGACTTGCTGTCTCTGTCTATCTGTTCTTTCTCTTTCCTTCTCATGCTCTTTGATATGTGCAGATTATTCTCTCTTCACCTTTTCTCTTCTATTCAACTTATGTTCCTTATCTCAGAGCTTTCTTCACACTGCGCATACTGTAGTTTTTTCCTTTCTAAAGTTCAACTCATTTTTCAGTTAGAACATCCGACCACACACAGTCTCTATTGTTTTATTTTATGCACAACCACCACAACAATTACACCTCGAATCTTCTTGGGCAAAGAAACGTCTCAGCGACTGAATCGCCAACCGATCAATAATCATGAATCAATTTGGCTAACTGAATCGTAACTGATCAATTAATTGTGAGGTGAAACAGTATCCCTCCGATCATATTCAAATTCACTTGCATCGTTGGATAAAATGATGGGTCTCGTGATTACTCCATATGACCACTGGTGGTGACCACGGGCCTAATCAAAATGCCTTTCACATTTCGACATTTCGGTAATTCTTGTGATGAGATATCTTGATGCTCCATGTCGCAATCCCCGAAAGTCTGAAAAAAAAGCTTAGCTGGACTAGCTTCGATCATTTCGGGGTTTCGCATGTCAAGAATTCATGATGTGAGGCATCTCAACTCTCCAAGTCACAATCTCTTAAATGGAGTTTAGTTGTTAGCACCTTTCACAATTTCACATTTCGGCATTTCGCGATTTCGCATGACGTGAGTTTGAGAGGTTAGGGAACCCCATTCCTTTGACTTTCCAGTCAGCGAAATGATGATCTTTTGCCACGTGTTCTATGGCCCCAACGGTCCAGATCTTATCATGATTTTGAAACTTTGCGGGCCTTCATTGTGTCCGATCAATGGTCTAGATCAATATTCGATCAGACGGCTAGGACTATTTCATGAATTCACGAGTCTTTGTTGTGCCTGATTCGAGATTTCGACGTTTCACATTTCATGACTTCAGGACTCATGTGGTGAAGTGTTTCTACACTTCCAACACCCGGTATCCGAAACTCTGATTTCCCGGTCTACGAAACTATGAAATGGAGTGTGCCTGTTTTAGGATTTCGACGTTTCGCATTTCGCGACTTCGGGACTCCTATGGTGAAGTGTTTCTACACTTCCAACTCCCGATATCTGGAACTCTAAAATGGATTTATTTCTCGGTCTGCGAAACTCTTTGTTGATGTACCTGTTACGGGATTTCGGTATTTCACATTTCGCAACTTCAGGACTCATGTGATGAAGATTCTCAACTTTTAACTCCTCCAACTCCTGGTATCCGAAACTCTGAAATGGAGTTATTTGACATGCTCTGATATTTTGCATTTCAAGATTTTCTGCCATTCAATCATCGTTGCACTACTGGTCTTGCCACTTTCTCTTGTTCATCATCGTCGGGATGAGCTTGCCATCAATGACAAACAAATAATCTGCCTTCTGTCTAAAAACATGCCAACACGGGCTTGAAAGCTCTTCACGTCCTAAATTCCACTCTCTCCCGAATCCGCGAATGTCGAACTTCCATATAGCTTGGGGATCAACGATCTCACTTCGTCCTAGATCTACGGTCTATAATTACTCCAGGCTCTGGGACTTTGGATATTTCCACGCCTTTAACCACACTTCCTTCTAGAGTTCTAAACTTTGAACATGCGAAGAACTTTGATCAACGGTCCACGCATCCACACCAATGGACGGTCGAAATAGAATTTGGCATTCGGGGATTTTTGACCCAAACTAAATCGCACCCCAATTCCTCTGGAGTGCCAAGTCTCTAAACACATGATATGTCACCACGTACACCCAACACTAATGGTCAGGATCTACTCCAGGCTTCAAAACTTCAGGAGTTCTCTCCCCTTACACAACAACAGTCCAGTTCTTTTGGACTGTCATACTTTTGAATCACACTCAATCTGCTGACACGTGGCCTTATAACCAATGCTCAAGATTAATTTCGGACTTTAGAAATTCATGAAACTTGCTTCCTTCGCAACGCAAACCTCAAAACTATCGAACTCATGGAGTTTGAAGGACTTAAAGGTTTATTATTTGTGCACCTTACCTGGATCCAATGGTTGTTGATCCTTGCACTCAAAACTGATGGTTGAGACTTGTTCTCCTTACGTGAATGCTCCTCCTCTTGTCCAGACTTAACCTAACGACTGATATTGAATCTAACAACCAATCCAATGGTTTTTAAGGTTCCTCATGTGCCGCAACTTCACTTTCCTTCGAATAAAGGATTTGTCAAATTTTATCAAAGGCTTGGCCTTTTTAGTACTTCTTCTGTAGGGATGACTCCTTGGCCTCTGCTTGCATTTTGGAAAAATCTACTCCTCCTGAGCTTGTTCAACACTTTAGATGAAGTGTGAGTGTACACTTGCACTTCTCCTGCATTATTGGACTTAGAGAGTCCTTGCCTTTCGCACTACTTGCATAGGCCCTGTGCATACTTGCGCTATCTCTCCTATGAGCTTGTAATTACTCGAACTTCAATGGGTTGTTGGCCCATTTTGTCCTCCAAATGACTTATTCTTCCCTCTTGGCACTCACGCTCTCTATTATGATCTTGTAAACACTGTCAGAGTGTTCCTTCAACACTCTCCTGGTTGTCTGCACTCTCCCTTCTGAGATTCACCAACAATTTAATAGTATGTTGGCTTGTGCGTTCCTTGCACTCAATTCTCCTGAGTCCTGAACTTGGAAGACTCACCTATGCACTCCTTGCACTTTCTCTCAAAGTCTTCAATAACTCTGATGTGCACTCCTTGCAAAACTTTTCCTTTTGAGCTTAAGACTTGTTCTGGTGTGCCCACTTGGCACGCTCTTCATAGAACTCGTGAATGAGTTCTTGAGCACTTCTTGTGCAAGCCTTTTAGAGTTTTCCAACAACTCTAAGGTGCACTCCTTTCATATCCGTGAGAGCCCAAAAAACTCAGAAAACTACAGACAAAAAATTCTATCTATTCCTACAAAGGGAATATACATACATGCACTAAAAAATTCATAACCATACACAGTAAACATTCAGAAATTAAACATATTTATTACACAGATAAACACACAAAGAATCATATGCAGGGAAATCTACTTTTGTATTAAATCTGAATTCTCTTTACAATGTGTACGAGAATGGACTGCAATAGAGTTTCAGTTCTTTCTCTCAACAACTACTCACTCAACCAACCCTGTCTAGGCATACATTACATAGATTTATACATGAGGGGGCTTCTCAAGCCTTCCCTTTATATTATTTTAGTTCTATCATGACTAATTAAATGCCTCCTTTTCACTAAGCCACTATAGTAAATATTCATTTACAGCTTTAGATGTGAGGTGATGCTCAAGATCTATACAACTACGGCCCATTAAAGGCAACTTACATTTATCCTTATACAATAAAATGGCTCGGCCTTCCTTAAGCCTTACAATATTAAATTACATTAAATTTACATTTAAACTCAAAATTGAGAAAGTTGATGCTTCTCTCTCCTTGGGATCCGCTCCCTCCTAGTGCGTTGTTGTGATGACTGCTGACGCGATGATTAGTTGGAGAGATGATCGTGCATCATACTCCACTGTTGAAAAAATTCATAATCTCCTTCTCATGGATCTTCTGATGCTGATGTTGAGATCATCCTGGGTCCCAAAATTCACTCTGGAGTTGTCCACTTGCTCCTCTGTTTTTCTGTTGTTGTCATGTTGTTGATGCAGGATCTCCCCTTGGTTTCCAAATATTTTGTTGTAGTTCCCCATTTATTATTCCACTGCAATCCCTTCTTGTCAGCCTCCATTTGTTATCGACTGTCTCATGTGCTGACTTCAACATCAGCCTCCTTATCTCTTCTATCTCCTTGTCTATCTTATTCATGGGTTGGCTCCTTTCTTGCAGTCTGCTCTGTTGCATATCCTCTTCTTCGTCAATATCCAACTTGACCTGTTGGATGAGCCTACTCTAGTTTATTACTCTTTCTCCCAGATATTCCAATTCCTCACACAGATTGGAAAAATTCATGCTCTATGATCTCTCTTCTACTGCAGGTTCCAATTCTATAGTCGTCATATGTTCATCTTCCTTGCCGAAATTTATGAGCAATTCCATAGAATGCTCTTCTTGTCTCCTCCTTCTGTCTTTTGAAATGACAAAATATGTGGGTTTTCTATCAAGTTCCTTACAAGCAACATATTCATTGGACTTTTCTTCTAATTCCTTTCCAAGTGGTACTCTGATCTCTCCTACCACCAAAACATGTTTATAGGCATTTCTTCCTTCCAAAATTTGGCAAGATGTTTCTCCTTCCTCCTCATCCATGATAGTCTGTGTTGGCTATGTTCCTTATCCTACACCTACAACACATGCACTATTAGTTTTAAAAACATTTGGCCCAATGGCCTCTTCTCTAGATGCCTCCTGCATCACTTTCTCATGTGAAACACATGCAGTGGCCTCTACTAGGCTACTTGGAAGGAATATATCAATTCCCCCAATGATCAGAATGAACCTCTGATATTCCTCCTCGAGAGTTTTATTATTTAACTTCTCATCATCTTCATTCACATGGTCTGCAACCCCACATGAATCTTCATGATGATGATGCCTCTCTCTTACCTCTTCCTCCTCTCCTGTCATCACTCCTTGTTGATCTAAACTCTCCTCTAAGTTCATGAGACTCTCAAACAATCTCTCCCCCTCTTTTCCCCCATGTAAAATGAAATTTTCATTTTTTCCCTCCTGGAAGTATATGAGATCTTTGACTGATCTCTTCTCATTTCCCTCCTGGAAATTTGTGAGAGATTCAGTTGATCTCTCTTCCTCCTCATCGAGGCTCTCTCCAATTTCTAGTTCACAAATGTAAACCATCTCCTCCTCTATGTCACTGAGGTTTTCCACTTGCCTCAACCACCTCCTCAATATCCACTCTTGCCTCCTGGAAATCAACTGCTGCATAGGCCACTTTACCTTCCCCTTCATGGGCCACTCATACCTCCAGCTTCCTTGCTACATTTTCTGCCATTGCAACATTAATCCGTTGAGCTCCTCTCTTGTATCATTGAGCTCTTTATCCATTTCCTCTTTTCTCATATTCTTTTGGTCTCCTCTCAAACCTTTTCTATGGAATTCAGTAGCCATTTTGTCTTTTTCCCTGCCCTCCTGGCAAGTTTATTGGCTATTGTGCACTTGCAAAGAGTTCTCCACACAGAGCTATCAACACTTTGTCTTCTCCTCCTTTTCCTGTTGTCTACAAACAAAGATCTGCTCTGATACCACCTGATGTAAACCCCCACCGCCTCCTAGGGCTTGCATGACCTCCCAGTCTAGGATCATTCATGTAGGAGCTAAAATAGCTCTCATATCCCTATTGGATCCCTTCTTAATGCACACAGGCCCTTTAAATTCTTGCGGAGGTCCAAGAAACATGCAAGCACTTTTAGTCTAATCCCCCTTTCTCTTTAGAATCAAATTTGGGCTCTAGCCCCCCTTGTTTCGGCAGAAATCGCATGTGACCGCGAGCTTAAAACTAGGTTCCTAGCTTATAGGCACTACTTCGGTGCTTCGGAGCTTTGGGCTAAAGGGATCCTATCTTCATCACCTTCCAATACCTCCAAAATCACATCTAAACTACGGGATCAATGGTCCATAGTCCAAAAACTGATCTATGACTCACATATTACTTCAGGGATTTGGTCTTATCGAGTTTCCCCTAGTCCAACACACAATTCCCCCATAATACATGAACTCTGAACTAGAAGATCAGATGGCTAGCCTCCACCTCAGTCTGTGCTTACTCCGAGCTTCAGGATTCAGATCTCTTCACGTCCTAAATTGCACTCCCTCCTAAATCCGCAAATGTCGAGCTTCTGGATAGCTTGGGAATCAACCGTCCCGCTTCGTCCTAGATCTACAGTCTAGTATTACTTTGGGCTCTGAGACTTCAGAGCCTTCCATGCCTTGAACCAAACTTCCTTCCGGAGTTCTAAACTCCGAACATGTGAAGGACTTTGATCAACGGTCCATCATTCCACACCAACAGATGGTCAAGATAGACTCTGGCCTTTAGGCCTTCAAGGATTTTTGACCCAAACTAAATCACACCCCAATTCCTCCAGAGTGTGAAGTCTCTGAACACATGATCTATTGCCACATACACCCGAAACCAATGGTTAGGATCTGCTCCGGGCTTCATAACTTAAGGAATTCTCTCCCCTTACACAACAACGGTCTAGTTCTTCCAGACTGTCAGACTTTCAAACAACACTCAATCTGTTGACGCATAGCCTTATAACCAATGCTCAAGATTAATTTCAGACTTCGGGAAACTTGCTTCCTCTACGACACACACCTCAAAAATTTTGAACTCGCGGAGTCTGAAGGACTTAAAGGTTTATCATTCATGCACCTTAACTGGATCCAACGGTTGTTGACCCTTTGTTGACGGGAAAAAATGAACGCTGGTCAACTGGAGGAGTGGATCCGGTTCGTGGTTGTCTAAATAACCCAAGCTGTTTGGGATGATCCACCCTGACGGGTTTAGCGGCTCCGTTGGCCGATCTAAGTCCTAGAAAAACAAAAGAAAACTAATTAAAGGAACTAATCTAAATGAAAATAATAATTAAAGCAAACTAATAACAAATCTAAAATAAATATATACAGTCTACTGTCGAATATTATACAACAATAATTCTATGAAATTAAATGTTCAATTATCAATAGAATTAAATCTTAATCACGAATGTACAATATTCACGGATTACAGATTTTAAATGGAAACCTGCTAAAATCATTTGTAAACTGTCCTATGACAACAAAACTATTGTTTTTTTTTTAATTTTTTTTATGATTTTATGAAAAAGAAATAAAACGAAAATTATCTAAGCTGAGCAATTAAAATAATAATCCTAACTATAAATATGAACTATATGTATAACTATCTAAACTACTTAAATAACACTAATAAATTAACTATTAAATAACAAATAGCAAACTGACCTGAAGTAACGCTTCAGGTTTGTCCTGCACACAATAGTTGATTCAGCTGTTTGGTGGGAGGAAACTCGCACCAGATTCTCCACAAGATTCTCGTAAACAGGAAGCAACAGTGCTCTTCGAATATAAATGATAGGACAAACAAGACATAAAAAAGGACAACAATCTTATAATTTACAAATCATCGCAGTTAGATAAATCCCTGTGCAAAGATTTGTACAAAACAGTTCAATTAACGAAGAAGATAAACCTTTATTCATTAAATTGAAACAAAGTAAATAATGTACTTTTAAAATAAGAGAGATCAGATATGGATAAAACATAAACCAAATCACATCAACCTGCAACGAATTACGATAGCTAAAGTAGTCGATAATTGATTGCAAACTGATATGAAGAAAACTTGAAATAAAAGTTTGATATATTGAAAGCTAAAGCTGTTACAAGACATCAACTTTCATCCCAGTCTGTATTATAAATCCATATTCTGGTTCTCCCAACAGTCGATGATGATCGTTCCATTACAAAATAACAAGTATTTAAAGACCATAGGGTAAAACATCCCTGTGGGAATTATCAAAAACAATTTACAAAAAATCTGGGGATAATATCCCAAGTCTTTATTTCTGACTCAAGCTAACAACCTATAACAAAACTATATCACAAAAGTATCTCCTAAACTGCCACAGCATGCTCAATTGATCATTGAAATTCGTATGCACTTGAAAGTGGACAAGAATAGACAAGTTTAGATGATATTTTATTTGTAAAACTAACAAAAATTTAAATTTTAAGACTAGCTACAGAATCTCACGATTCTGTAGATGGTCTAATTTGAACACAGAATCATTTTAAATCCATCCAAAACTAACAGAAATATATTGGAATTATTAAACCAAATCTTTAATTATTAAATCAACACAAAGCAAATCGCTCATGCCAGAAGTAACCAAACCTTTATGCCAATTTGAAAAAAAAATGAAATCGTAATTGAATCAATTAAATAATAACAAGATATGTACAATCTGTCACACAACTTTTATTACCAATTCGGAGAAGACATAATCATTTAAAAATCGAAAACAATGAAATCATTTTTTGAATCAATTTCAAACAGACTATAATCAATTTAGCCAAATCTTTCATACAAATCCAATATAGACAAAATATGTCAATCCAAAACTTAACAGAGTTATATCAAATCTGTCTTTGATATCAATCCAACTCATACAAATAATTATGCTAATTGAAGGCACGCAGTATTATTTGCAAATCAAAACAAACGAAAATGAATCGAACCAGTTTGGGGCCGACACAATCGTTATGCAAAATCGTATCAATCAAAACATAGCTACACGATTTTAGCAAACAAATATTTTATACAGGTCGAATGTAATCATAATCCAAAGAAAAAATATTCATTCAAAATAAAACAGAATCGAAAACAAATCAATCGTTTATATTAATCTGAGAATAATAAAATCGTATTAACCAAATCATAGCTGTGTCCGAGTTTAGCAAACAAATATTCTGTATATGATTATAACGAAATCATTTTGGTAAAACGAAAATAACAGAATCATTTTGAAATTATTAAAAACGAATAGAGCTAATTGAAAGTAAATCCAATCGGTTATATTAATTCAAACCAATTCATAAAACAAAATCAATATTGAAATACATACCTGAGCAGTAAGAAAATGATTCGATTATGATAACTTTGAATTGACAAAGGCCATTGCTGCTTCGACATTTCTGAAGACAATTGAACCGGTGGTTTTTTGTTTCTTCTTGTTGGCTTGTAGCCTGTCGTTCTCCTTCGACAACACTGTCACCCATTCCTCTAATGATTTAACCTTAGATTGCAACAGGGGAATGTCGGTGTAATAACGTTCAAGCCAGGAACCGCATTGGGTACATGGTGATTGATCGGGCTTTGGCATCACAGGTGAGGGTTCTGTCAAGTCACCAGGGGTTTCCTTGTGCAGCTTGATTCCCGAGAATTTAGGATCGTTCTTGAGGCACGGAGGTAAGTTGGAGACATAGTCATAAGGTTCCATAGGGCATAGGCCATGAGAATAGGGGTATTCCTCAGTCAAGACTCGTTCAATTTCGGAGTCCGAGTCCTCACTCAACACTATTGTCTTCTGGTCAATGTTTTGCTTGGGTTTGTTCCTAGCACATCTGGATATCCATCGGGCATTTTTCTTTCCCTTACTGTTGACAGCAGTATCACCTTTTCCTTTCTTCCTCACAGGCCTTTTAATGACCTTAGTATTGTCTTTAGCACACGGGTCAGACATGGTATCGGGTAGGTCCTTGTCGGGACAATCCGAGGGTTTGACAGGGGGTAGAAGGATATGAAGTGGCATGGTTGGTCCAACGAGAGTTTCAGTAACCACAACCTTGTCCACTTGGACAGACTTTGGAGTGGCAAATCCATTCCTAGATAGGAAGGCTTGCCAACAGTCACCACTAAGGCTCAACTGATGAATGATAATGACTTTGATCAAGCAGTGATGGAAAAGGCTACTATCAACCTTCTCACGCTTGAATCTTTTGGAAATCTTGTACAGACTACGCAAAAGATAATGTGGCATATTTAGAGGGTATCCTATAAAATTCATCAATAACCGAAGATGATACAAAAATACTAAACCATAATGACCTTCACAGGCAACAAACTGTTTAACAATCACTAAAACATCATGCCACCTGGGTTTGAGGGTAGTGATAGGCATACCTCTATCACAGGAAACAATCTTCCTTGATGTGAATAGGAGCGGCCACGACACCTCGTCTACTTTGGAATTTTTAAACCACCTTTGCCCTGTAGCTGGTAGTCCTGTAGCTGAGCTTAGGAATTCCTCACTTAGCTCGAGCTGTATGTCTCCGACCTTAGCCCTACATCCATCAAGACTCGTGAGGGAGAACTGTTTGGAAACCGAAAGGTTGAAACCCTCAAATATTTGGATAAACACTAGCTAGCCACCATTTTCCAAATCCTTACGAGCATTGTCGAACAGTAGGAGTGTTTTTCTACCATTTGGCTCTATGCGCACCACAAGTGCCATAGACGGGAGTACATAGTGATCTGGGTGAATGACCAAGGGTTTGGACAGGGTATACGCAGGGTCGATAGCTCATAGGCTTACCCGAAAATCAATAGAGGAGACCCGGGATAGAAGGGAGGCATTAATGCCTTGGCGTGCGAAAGTGGTGGAAGGCAATAAACCCACGCAAAACAGTCATATCCAAATGTACAACCGACGACGCATATGGTGTTTCAAATCACTATTGCAATGTGTTAAAAGTAATTCCATTCAAACCATTAACGAAAACTATGGTAAGTCGACCCAACATTTGCGCAAGCATAGCGTTTGCATAGTTTTAAAATCGAAACAATGTTTTGAATAAGGATTTGACCATACGACTTATACATTATATGAAACTATTGAATTAAGGGTCTAATCGCCATGTTAATGTGTTGTTATGAACCCATTGAATTTGATCAAAAGAAATAGAACATCAAACCATTATTGAATCAAAAATTCGATCATAAGGATATCATCACAGTCTTATAAAAACAAAGTCATATTAACAACAAGAAAATGTCAAATGAGTAAAGGTTTTGGTGTCTTGCTAATAGTGCGACTATAATTAACTTGGAAATGCAATGAACACATAAACAAGAGTGACCGTAATAATCCAGTGATGATTTTAATGCCATTGACGTGACTTCGAAATCAAAGTTTTCACGCTTGTAGTCGTGAAAACGAGAACAAAGGCAGGTGTGCAAATGCACGAAATAATAGTGTCGTTTTATTCAAAGATTGCGATGAAAATCAAGGGTTGCAAAACACTGGTGTAGGTAGATTATAAGGATAGGATAAGAATGCGAAATGGCTGCCAACAATGGCGACACACTAGTAGAAGCAGTTATCTCTGCCAAAAGAATGAATTCAGATTAGGATAACAGGAATAATTCCAACAGAATTAACCAGAAAATTGTTTAAACATCATCAATGATCAAATATTCCAGCAGTGTTTAAAGGATGAAAACTGATAACAATCTTAAGATAAGCCAACCACTATATTAAAGATAAAATCTCCAATACTGTTGACAGAGCCACTGCTGCCAGCAGGTGTCCATAGCCTCGACAGGGTTGCCATTTAACCCACTCTGATATCCGTATCCTGCCAAGAAGTTCCAGATCAGAATAAAGGACATTTTAAGGTTAAGAGGTTGGCATATTTGCAAATTTTCATATACCCGACATTGCTTTGCTGCCAGGGGGCCTGTTCAGTACCCCGGTGAAGTTGTCTTGGCGTCATGCATGCATTTACCCGCTGCCAGCATACCTGTTCAGCATCCTGGCGGGTTTACAAGCACTTCCCACAGCTCTTTTAATGATTTATTTTATTTTTTAAAGATATATAATCGAGTGGGGTGACGCTGAAAATTATAATATTTTAACATATTTTTTACAGACCTCAATAGAAATTTTTTTAAAAATGTCCTTCATCAAGATCCAAAGATGGTTTGTTTACAAAGCCAACCTTCTAAGACAGGGGGACATCTTCTGAGTCGTTCCTTTAAGGAACAGGGACATCGTAAGAATATAATAGATGATCGTGACAGGCTTTACTCACAGATCGAAATCAGTTAACTTCTTTAAAACAACAGTCTTTTCTCAATTATGGATGTAAATTTCAGAAGTAGTTTATAATTGATGTTTAGAAAAAATTTCAACAGTCATTTCAAAGAAAGAATTTTCTGTTTTCTTTGTCTGACCAGTTCATAATGCAAGTATGTGTATTTCAACAACAAAAACTAGTAAGCATAAGGGAGAAATCAAAACACACCAGCGAAGAAAAAATTGGAAAGCAAAGAAATCCAAACAACAAAAACAAAAAACAAATATGTACAGAAGGTGCATCTGAGAACCTCATGCAACAAATCCCTTGGGAAACTGAAAGAAAGTAGGAAAATCTTGATTGATGGGAAAGCAGTCTTACTCGTGGTACCTTGGGTCAGGGTTGATTTAGATTTATTTATCTCTTTACTTTCCATTTAATATTTTCATGACGATACTGTGTTTTTGAAAATAAACGTTCAACTAGAAGTAAAGAGAAAAAGGATCAAGAGGACTTCCCTGACAACAGTCGTAGTATGGTTCTCGTGGTATGCCCACTTGCATTCATGACTGCATTATTACAAAGAGAAATAGTGAGAAATAAAACTGAAAGAAAACCTATTCCTAAACCTACCCTAACTTTTAAACAAATCAGGATACTACATGAAGTCATGCTTCCAATGTAGCCATCGGAGTAACTCCAATCCTGCAACGGAAACAAAATCAATCATTATTAATAAGAATGGTAGTATATCAAAAAATGACAGAAACATATCACACTTACCTTCATAATAATCATTTAAATATGAAGTAAGCATGATCTTACCATTCCCTTGAATATTCTTGATGTATGAATCCTCCAGCCATTGCGCAATCTTGTCCTGATAAGGGTCATAATGGCATGGGTGAGTGTAAGTAAGTTCGAAAAACTTGTCAAGATTATGAGGAAATGAAATAACCATTAGCCAAAGCTGAAATTCCCCATCCTCCTGATAGTTCTCTAAGTACTCATTAATTTCTTCACATGGAGGATCTAAAAGAAATATGTCATGCCTACTTTCAAGATACTTAGGTAAAAAGAAAGCAAGCACAACTTTGTCTTTATTATGAATTTTTTTTTATATATGAATATTCGAGCCATCCTAAGATCCTGTCACAAAAATAGGGATGCAAACCATGACTTTGATGAAACGAATATATCAATGGGAAACTTATCATAGGAGGATTCGTGCAATCAATTAGATCATTGGTTTGAATGTTTCCTTTGATGAGATTGATCATTTCAAAATGTGAAGTATAAACATTAAGATTCGAGCTAAGAAAAGAACGAATATGAAATGTAGAACATTTGATCTCAATAAAATATAATGCATCGTCCTTTTCAACAATAAACTATGTAAAATCATCTCGCAACATGTCCTTTTCCCATGTGAGCGATGAAAGTGAACGAGCGTCAAATTCGGTTTTATCAATGTTATGCTTGGAATTAATTTCACCAAAATTTACCACATCGAAAGGATATGATTGTGGTGGAAAGGAGTAGGATGTTGTAGTTAATATGTCAATTTCACTAGAATCTAGGAATAGATCAGGATATAAAGAATAAAAGGAATCATAAATAAGCAGATGAAAAGAATCTCTAGAACTATGATACTCAACAATGGTAGTCTCAAGACAATTCTCTTCACTTTCTTTAAAACTCTTACTCTATTTTGGTGACGAATACCTCAACATAATATGATCATCTAGATTTGCCTTTTGTGTGATAGATAATTCAAAATTTATGTGACCAACTTCTAGTCTTTCCTGTGAACAAAGTGCATTTTGAGGGTGAAGTTTTAAGGTTTCTTCTTCTAGTTGTATATCTTCTTCTCTAATTAGTTTCATAAGAGTACTAGAACATTCAAGATTATTTTGGTTACTTAAGTGTTCTTCAATGACTAATTTTTTATTAGAGCATGAGTTACAAGAATGAGGGTATTCACCTTGAGCCAGAAACAAATCATCTTCCATACTAGTCTTAGACTGAAAATACAATGATTCAAAGGAAAAACCAATTTGGTTGTCAATAAGAGCCTGATCAATAGATTCTACGTCCCTGGCTTGTTCAACATTATCGGGAGAATTTTTCTCTTCTTGCGAAGAAGATTGTTCTTGCAATTGAGTGATAGGATTTGCAATTGGTTCTTCATTCGTGGTTGAACATGACTGAATGGAAGGGACTGAAGCATCATAGAAGATATTTAATGCCAATGACATGTCATTGAGATTAAATTTACATAGGATATGATAGACTCTTGTCAAAAAGTCTTGTGAAGATGAATCACCGTTGATTAGCGAAGTATGAAATTCTTCACATAATTGATCAAAATCATAAATTTCAAAAGCATCTAGAAACTCATCTACAAATTGAAACCAATAAAAAATGTGACATGCTGGAAAGGATTCAAACCAATGTTTGATTCGACCTCTAAAAGTAAAATCGAATAGTCTGCATAAAACTCCTAAATCTGAGATGTCATGTTTGATGCATTTGCACCAAAACTTGTTAAGGTGGTCTTTAGCAGATGTATTGCCTACACCATCAAAGGTGAGTTTGGACAAGCGAGAGACTATCTCGTTGGGAACATCGGGTAATGAGAAGTTGAAAGCATGTTCCAACACAACAATTTGGGGAGCCATGGGGGAAATTGGATACATTTAAAATAAAGGCTCCTACAAGGCCATCTTGTCAGTCGACCCTCCTTCTAGCGCCATTTGTTGACAGGAAAAAATGAACGCTCGTCAACTGGAGGAGTGGATCCGGTCCAAGGTTGTCTAAATAACCCAAGCCGTTTGGGATGATCCACCCTGACGGGTTTAGCGGCTCCATTGGCCGATCTAAGTCCTAGAAAAACGAAAGAAAACTAATTAAAGGAACTAATCTAAATGAAAATAATAATTAAATCAAACTAATAACAAATCTAAAATAAATATATACAGTCTACTGTCCAATATTATACAACAATAATTCTATGAAATTAAATGTTCAATTATCAACAGAATTAAATCTTAATCACGAATGTACAATATTTACGGATTATAGATTTTAAATGGAAACCTGCTAAAATCATTTGTAAACTATCCTATGAGAGCAAGACTATTGTTTTTTTTTTCTATGATTTTATGAAAAAGAAATAAAACAAAATTTATCTAAGCTGAGCAATTAAAATAATAATCCTAACTATAAATCTGAACTATATGTATAACTATATAAACTACTTAAATAACACTAATAAATTAACTATTGAATAACAAATAGCAAACTGACCTGAAGTAATGCTTCAGGTTTGTCCTGCACACAATAGTTGATTTAGCTGTTCGGTGGGAGGAAACCCGCACCAGATTCTCCACAAGCTTCTTGTAAACAGGAAGCAGCAGTGCTCTTCGAATATAAATGACAGGACAAACAAGACATAAAAAAGGACAACAATCTTATAATTTACAAATCATCGCAGTTAGATAAATCCCTGTGCAAAGATTTGTACAGAACAGTTCAATTAACGAAGAAGATAAACCTTTATTCATTAAATTGAAACAAAGTAAATGTTTTACTTTTAAAATAAGAGAGATCGGATATGGATAAAACATAAACCAAATCACATCAACCTGCAATGAATTACGATAGCTAAAGTAGTCGATAATTGATTGCAAACAGATATGAAGAAAACTCGAAATAAAAGTTTGATATATTGAAAGCTAAAGCTGTTACAAGACATCAACTTTCATCCCAGTTTGTATTATAAATCCATAGTCTGGTTCTCCCAACAATCGATGATGATTGGTCCATTACAAAATAAAAAGTGTTACATGTCAAAATTGCTCAGCTGGATAAGTGTCGCATTGTCCCTATCGATCATCGTAAGTGTCGCATCTTCCCTACAACTTTCGCAAGTGTCGCAAGTTGGTCACTAGTGTCGCAAATGATGTTCAGACATAATGCCATGATAACGACACTAAGGAGGCACTTATAA
>JZKD02S0128183.1:316668-359627 GCA_000966675.3 Picea glauca
AAGAACAATTCATAACTCACAGAAGCAACTCAGAACGCTCATAATGGCTTCAAAAAATAGAGAAAGGGAAAAAATTCAAAGTTCCCAAAACTCAGTGAAAATGGCATGATTGCAAAGATCGTGTCACAATATTTCTAACGGCGCAAACGTCTTGTCAAACAGAGTTACAGATTGAAAGATATTGGTGGTCAAAGTTTTGGACAACCTAACCGAGTCAACAAAGATGAGTCAGCATCCGTACTGATGAAGTCACTGTTAGTACAGATGATTTCATCATTTGTACAACATACATGGAAAGCGTAGAGGGCGACATGTGTCATGATGACATGGCAACACCAGAGGCTACCACGTGTCAGTCATTTTTGGACTGACACGTGCCATGTGGAAGTCCGTATAGGACACGTGGCATTTGTACACTATGTGGCAGGCTGACGTGGCATCCATACGACATGTGGTAGGGTGATGTGGCAGACTAACTGTACAATGAGGTACTGACGTGGCCAATATTTGGCTGCCACGTGGCCCAGTCATGGGCTGCCATGTGGCAGTGGGAAAATGCCTAATGTCGCCCAACAATCGGAAATTCAAAAATATATATATATTAAATATACCACCAAATCTGGTGGTGGTTCTGCCATATTGGCAGCATATTCCACCGGTCCACCAAATATAGCACCTCCACTAAAATTAGAAGTCTGCCTAAACCTCCACCAGAATCTCCGCCATTTTGGTAGCATTTCTGCCAAATATATCCAACTGCCAAAAAATACACCAAACAAAACAGAGGCCCATGGGTTCGACCCCAGGACCTCCTCCAACCAAAGCCTTAATATAGCATCTTCCCGTTGTTAGGCCAACAACCCCATTAATTCATAAATGCCCAGATTTTATAATAAAAAGGGACTTTCGCCATTGTACGGGAGGAGAACCAAGGGTGAGGCCGTACGGAATTAGAATGAATTTCAATAAAGAGGCATTCATTTCGAGAAAATTTTCCAGTCATTAGTTGCAAGTGCAGGCACGAAAACCGAGGCAATATTTTTCTTGGGTCCGAAAGTGCTAGACTCAGATTGAGGAGTGGAGATAAACTTTTTTAGGTAATTCAACGCCACGAACACACTGGTGATGTTTGTTTTCTAATCTGAGCAAATATTTTGTAGCTTAACTCCATAATGAGGTATACTTGTGTATTTTGCCCAATTATTTTGTGGAGTTAATAAAAAGGCCTACCCATTTGAGAGCAAGACCTGAAGATGTAGTCCACTAGGGAAAAACTTTGTTATCAAGTTTTTGCATTCATATGTCATCCTTATGTCTCTTTACTTTTGAGATTTTCCTTCTTTATGATGTACTTTAGTTTATGCTCATTTACTACAATTATTTAATAAGTCACTGGATGAAAAGATCTCGGATCATGTTGGTATCAAAGCAGTCGTCTTTGACTTGAACTTTTGAGTATGAATGCTTACTAGGGCCAAGCATAAGCAGGGTGAAGGAACTATTAATACTTTCAATCTCGAAGTTGGTCATGCATCCATAAGGAATAAAATGGCAGAAGAGGACAAGCGTGATGAATGGGAGAAAAATTTTCACATGGTATTTTATCGCATGTCAGAAATGGTCGAACAAATATATGGAGATTACGAGAAGAGGATGAAGAAGAAAGAGAAGAAAAAGGAAGCACATGCAGATGATGATTCTTTGGTAAACCAAGGGGCTGGAGGAGATCCTCTTGAGCCTCCATCTTCACCTTCAAGTTCTAGTTCTTCTTCCTCTAAGCATTCTCATCATTCCCGTCATTCTAGACATAAAGCCTCTTTTAAGAAACCATTATTGAAGCTTGATGTAAAATTTTCTTTACCTATGTTTAATGGAGATGGTAATCCTGAAAGGATAGATAATTTGATCTGACAGGTTGAAGTATATTGTCATGTTCAACATACTGGTGAAGATAAAGTTAAAGTGCAACTGGCTTCTCTTCGGTTGGAAGGCACCGCTCTTGTATGGTGGGAGAGCAAGCTGTAGGACAGAAGTAAGTGTGGTAATCTTCTTTCCTCATGGTCGGAATTTAAATCAGAGATAAGGAAGCAGTTCTATCCATTAGGGTATTTACATAAAGCAATGATGGAATGGAAAACTTTAAGGAAAAGTAAAGGTCAGACTGTACAAAGTTTCAGAGAAGAATTTAGGAAGAAATCTATTGCATTAAACATTCATTTGGATTCTTATGAAAATTTAATGAAGTATATTGGCGCACTTCACATTTATATTCGTCATACTTTGTTCTTGTTTAACCCCACTAGTCTTGATGAAGTTTGTGTGCAAGACACTCACCTTGAGAACAAGGGGAAACATGTTCAAGAAGATCCCACAAAGAAACCTTCCAATTTCCCACAAAAGACTTTTAAGTAGTTTAAAAGGAAGGACAAGAATACCTCTACAGTAACGAGAGAAGGCAAAAAACCATCTTGCACTCATTGCAAGAAGAGTGGTCACGATGAATAACACTGTTGGAAAATGCATTTAGAAAAGAAACCAAAACAGTTTGGTGGAAAGGGGAAGACAAAGACCGTTGCTACAGTGTAGCAAGATCTTGGTTCTGATTCAGGGGATGAAGGAAAGATCACAACGGTTGGAGTACAAGGTAAAGATTCTCTTCATGCTAGTTCAATTTCCAATGATGAATCTCATTTTGATGAACAAAAGAAGAATTGTATCTAAACATAAGAGTTGTATCTAAACATACTAAGATAGATACATTATTTGATCTGGGTTCCCAAATAAACTAAATATCTGAAGCACTTTTCAAGAAGATGGGTCTTGTAATGAGACCACATTCAAAGCCTTATCCTCTTGGTTGGATATGTGATAAATCAAAACTTAATGTGACCACAAAATGTAGGGTCATATTTGCTATTGCTTCAAAGTTGATTGATGAAGTGGATTTGGATGTTGTACCACTTGATATATGTGGAATAGTGTTGGGAAGTCCTTATATTTATGATAGAAAAACATTCTTATTTCATCATGAGAAAAAATACCACCTCACTAAAGGGGGAGTGGAATATATTGTTAGAGCTCACACCATGAGGGTAAATACAACACTTGTTAGTGCAGGGAAAATGAAAAGACTTATAAACACTAATAAGAGATATGTACTCATGGTCGTAAAAGAGAAAGATGTCGGGACATCCGACACTTTCCAAGGGTGTGAACCATCTCATAAAAAGGAATTAATTGATATTTTTTCTAAGAATGATGATATTTTTCAAGAACCAGATGGATTACCTCCTAAGAGGGAAATCCAACATGAGATACATCTTCAGCAAGATTCTACGCTTCCTAATGTGGGCATGTACAAGATGTCAGTTGTGGAGATGATAGAGATCAAGAATTAGGTACACAGAATATTGGATCAAGGGGTCATTAGGCCCATTTCATCTCCTTGTGGTTCTCCAATCGTGATGGTGCCAAAGAAAGATGGCACATGGCGAATGTGTGTCAACTACCAGGCCTTGAATAAAATCATGGTGGAAAATTGATACCTGTTATGAGGGAAAAACTCTCTATGGCCAAGGGTAAACCACAAAAGACAGGTATGACTGTAAAAATCAACTCAATTCCAACATATTCTATATGAACTAATGTGCAAGATAAGAAAGAGGCCTACCTCGATTGAACGTTTGAATATGCTCCACCGTTGAGCACTTCGACCCAAATATTTATACTTGCAATAAGTTCTTGACAGATGAGTAGAGAAAATATATAGTGATGATATAAAGGAGTTAGCACGTCATATAGCATAATCCATTAATGAAAATTACAAACACACCCATAGATAACAATCATACATTTGCAATATACCAATAGGATGGGAAAGGAGTATTTCTATTAATAATTGATCAGCAGAAGTGACAACATTACAGACTTTCGTGTCGGCATGGTTCGAAACCAAGAAACCAAGTTCCTTCCAATTGGGCCTCCACCACTTCAATCCTCCGCCAAAGGCAAGCTCATAGGAGATAGCCAATGAGGTTCTCTCAACAATAGGGAAAGAGCTTGGGGGATGAGCACTGAGTTCAGACTTGAGGGGAAAAGGGATGCAGATTCAATATGAAGTAATTTCTCCAGAGTAACTTTTCTCTCAAAGTTGATTTTTCTCCTTCTTTTCCATAGCTCGAAATTGTTTTTTTATAGCCTTCATAATGCAACTGAAGGGCCAAGTCAGAACGTTTCCAGTATGTGAAAGGCCAAGGATCAGAGATCTTCTGTCGTGACATGGAAACCCGACCTCATTTTTGTATTTTCTAGCACAAATCCCAATGTACGCGGGTTGTAGTGGAGCATCCAGCGTATATGCATGTTGCATAGCTGATAGGGAGCATATATGTGAAAAAATGTACATTTTTGGCTCTAGATTCATCAAAAGGGATGACAAGTCTGCATAGGGAAATGGAAAAAGGCCCTTTGTGCAAGATACCAATAGTGAGGTAAATATTTCTATAACAATACCATCTTCCTCATATAGATGATTTAATTGATCAGTTGAAGAATGTTGTTTATTTCACTAAGTTGGATTTGCTCAATGGATTTCATCAAATCAGGGTCGCAGAACAGGATGCATGGAAAACTGCTTTTAAAACCAAACAGGGATTGTTTGAGTGGTTAGTTATGTCGTTTGGGCTTTGGAATGCTCCGACAACTTTCATGTGTGTGATGAATGAGGTATTCAAACCTTTCCTAGATGACTTTGTGATTGTGCTTTTAGACGACATTCTTATTTTTAGCAGGACTTGGCATGAACATGTGAGGCATGTAAAGCAAGTATTGGATACTTTGCAAAGGGAAAAGATGTATGTGAAAATGTCTAAATGTGAATTTGGAAAGACTGCACTTGTATATTTAGGCCATATTGTAGGAGGAGGACAATTGAAAATTGATCCTTCCAAAATTGAAGTAATTGTAAATTGGACTGAGCCAAAAAGTGTAGCCAAAGTTTGAAGCTTCTTAGGTGCAGTCCAGTATTGGAGGAGATTCATTCCCAACTTCTCCTTTATAAAAGCTCCTTTTCATGCCTTAACCAGTGTGAAGAACACTTTTCAGTTGGATGGAAAGAAACAAAAATCTTTCGACACTTTGAAGGAGAAGATCAGTACCACACCAATATTAGCATTGTCAAATATTCAACAACCTTTTGAGATCGAGACAGATGCCAGCGGATACGCCATGGGTGAAGTATTGATGAAATATCGTAAGCCTATCTGTTACCACTCTAAAACTTTTAACCAAGTTTTTGTTAACTATCCTACATATGATAAAGAGTTGTATTCATTAGTTCAAACCACAAAGAAATGGAAGCACTACTTGTTAGGGAAGGAAACAATCATACATACAGATCACCAGCCCTTACAGTATCTTCAAGAACAGACCAAACTGCAAGTGTTAGGGTCCTAACCCACACATAGGTAAAACAATATATTTGGATGTATTAAAGGTCAATATTAATAAGGCCTTGCAATAAAATAGAATAATTCGAATGTAAGAAGACCTAATAGAAGCTTCCGCTTCTAGAAGGATCTTCCTCTAGATGCTTCTTTTGATAGACATATTTAGTATAAATAGGAGTCAAGGGTATGAGAACCCTAGCTTGGATATTATTGTAATAGAGCTCTGCTTGACTGGAGGTTGCCCCCTCGAAGAGGCCCGTGAACATTTCTCTCATAATCAAAGTGCTATTTCTGTTGTTATTCTTATATCATTTCACTGTTATTGTGGTGATTGCTCTGGTTATATTGTTGTTATTTTGCCATTTCTAGAATTTTATTTTTGTTCTCCACACTTTTTATATCTGGTATATTACAAGTGGTATCAGAGCACTTTCCTCGGTAGAAATTGTGGGTTAATTTTTTTTTTTCAGGGTAGAGACATATTCCGACGTCTTTAATCCAAAAATATCCATCGTTACGCGCATAAACCCGCAGTTGAGGGATTCATACATGTATGAAATACACATGGTACTTAAGCGCACATATTTTGGCCACCCTTGTAACCCTTGTTGGTACCCCTTCAAGTGGTAGCACATCAGACAACACCTGTGTACGGATTGACCTAGATTACCTGAAGCCCTCTTTAGATAAAACGAATGGTCGCCTGACTGCTATAGTGCCACCGAGAACAACACTCGGGAAGATACTCTCTAGTACCTGGGTAGTTGGGTAGTACGACTAAGGATATGGTATAGCCTCCTTAGTGCCCTAAGATATTGGGCAGAGTAATAATGTTGGACCCCACACATATATCGGAGAGCTATAGCATAGGGCAAACCCTTGTCTATAGAACCCTTGAATACCTAACCCTAGGGGACAGAAAAATAAAGAAATTAAAACAGACAATATCTATTGTCACGCAATTATGTTTAGGTTGCCAAATCACTACACATTTCTTCCTGGTTAATCATTTGGGATTCTCATCACAACAGTATTCTTCAGACCGGAGTATAACTCCGTAGGTGTAAAAAAAAAAAAAGTGTAAAAATATAAAAAACAAAAGTCTGGAAATTTTTGCACCATTATTTGAGACCTATTCCATTGGATTCATCTGTTCTCCCTTATCACTTTCATACATATCATTTTTCACCAAAATTTTTGACCCCACTCGCACCATTTCGATTCCCTCGTCCTCATGTCCCATACCCGTAGCCAAGTTTGTTATAACCCTAATTTGCACCAGACATTCTTACCTGGCATCAGGCCATCTCAGATTCATTCTTTTCCAAAACACTAATGAAAAACTCTTCTTAAAAACCCCTTTTATAAAGGCCCACACACCCTACTCCATTATTGCATGCGTGTACACGCTAGCTAAACCAAGACAACCCGCGTGTACCTACAAAAGCACGGAAAAAGGAAAGTTTCTGACGGAACACACAACTTTGGGTAAGTTAACTAAACCTTTCGGCCATGGATGGCCGGTCACTCGACCAAATACCTAGCTTCTTCTAGCCTATAAAAGAAGGGTTAGGGGTCCCATTTGAAAGGAGGAAAAACATAGTAAAGAAACTCTACCCGAATTCGTATTCCCCTTTGCCCAAGATTCTGCAACCATTTTGTGATTTCAACGAAGAAGAGAAGCAAGTGTGTTAGCAGTTGGTGGTAAAAGAGAAGCCCAGGACCAAATTCATGGAGCAGTGGCCAACTTCATCATTGTAAGTTGCTTTAGTGAAGTTAATAATAAAGAAGTACTTTTCTCATCCCACCATATGAGGTTTTCATTGTTTATTGCGTACATGTTGATTAAATCTCTAACCCATTAATCTGTAGATCAAATGCATGTGGAGTTATTTGTTTGTCTTTTGTGAATGCAGGTCAGCCTTGGGAGGGGAGTTGAAGTCAAAGAGCGACCAAGCATGAAGAGGGATCGATATCAAATGCTGGAAATAAGGTATGTTCACTTAATCTTCTTAACTGTGTATTTTCTTAAGAATAATGGGGATTAGGTCTGGGATGATGGTAAAAAGTAGGAATCTTTAGGTTTTTTCTGCATTCATGATAAAACCCTAAGTACTAGTCCGTAGGGGGATTTCCTACGTGTACCTACAAAAGCATGGAAAAAGTAAAGTTGCTGACGGAACAAACAACTTTGGGTAAGTTAACTAAACCTTTCGGCCATGCATGGCCAGTCACTCGACCAAATACCTAGCTTCTTCTAGCCTATTAAAGAAGGGTTAGGGGTCCCATTTGAAAGGAGGATAATCATAGTAAAGAAACTATACCTGATTAAGAATTCCCTTTGTCCCAACCTTTAGCAATCCTTGTACAAAGAGAAGTATAGAGAAAAGCAGTTGGAAGACAGTGGAAGAAGAGCCCAGGACCAGGATTGAGGAGCAGTAGCCGACTTTATCATCGTAAGGTATCATTGTGAATTTAATAAAATAATTTCTTTTCCCGTCCCTCCATATGAGATTGTCATTATTGGAATATTGATTGTATGATTGATTAAATTTCTAACCCATTAGTTCATAGATCAAATGCATGTGGAGTTCTTTGTTTGTCTTTAGTGAATGCAGGTCTAACCTGTTAATTGTATGATTGATTAAATCTCTAACTCGTTAGTTGACGTACCTTATTTTTCATGTGTGATGTCGATCCCTTTTCGTGCTTGGTCGTTCTTTGACTGCAACTCTCCTCCCAATTCATTCACTAAATCCAAACAAATAACTCCACATGCATTTGATCTATGAACTAACGGGTTAGAGATTTAATCAATCATACAATCAATATTCCAATAATGACAAGCTCATATGGCAGGATGGGAAAAACAATTATTTTATTCACTTCACAATGATACCTTACAATGATAAAGTCGGCTACTGCTCCTCGATCCTGATCCTGGGCTCTTCTTCCACTGTCTTCCAACTGCTTTTCTCTATACTTCTCTTTGCACAAGGATTTCTAAAGGTTGGGACAAAGGGAATGCTTAATCGGGTATAATTTCTTTACTATGATTCTCCTCCTTTCAAATGGGACCCCTAACCCTTCTTTTATAGGATAGAAGAAGCTAGGTATTTGGTCGAGTGACCAGCCATGCATGGCCGAAAGGTTCAGTTAACTTACCCAAAGATGTGTGTTCCATCAGCAACTTTCCTTTTTTCGTGCTTTTCTAGGTACACGTGGGTTGTCTTGGGTCAGCTAGCATGTACACGCATGCAGTAATGGAGCAGGGCACGTGGGCCTTTATAAAAGGGGTTTTTAAGAAGAGTTGTTCAACAATGTTTTGGAAAAGAAGGAATCTGAGATGGCCTGATGCCAGGTAAGCATGTCTGGTGAAAATTAGGTTTATAACAGATGCCCCCTAATGTGTGAGGTTAGAAGAGCATCTGATGGCCAAAATACATTAACAATCTTCACCAACGTTCCAAACAAGTGAGCCCAGGGACCAAAAATCGGGAGGTGCCGTATGCAAAATAATAATTGTCTCATCGAGGCGGGCATACCCATGCTTGGGATAAAATAAAATCATGGCTACCAATCAAATACACTGTAGATCCATGTCATATAACTATATAAAGTGTAGCCACAAGCAATACACAACGAAGCTACATCTCAAAATAAAAAAGATATACATGTAGAGTATCCATCTTCTAGAAGCTGATAAGGCCTGATGGCTGGAGATGAGGTCTTCAGAGCTCGAGCAACAACTTCAAAATCTTCAAAAATTGAGTAGGAGTGTAATATGAGTGTACAAATTCACTACCCAGAGGTCTTCAATGGCTCGTTGGTCATGGACTAGAGAATCTTGATTATGAGACTAAAGGATTCATTGATTTCGAGCAAAGACTTGATTGGAATTTCGGGATGGTTGGGTATGAGGGAAAGAGACAAACTGTAGAGGGGTCAACTCAGGCTTGGTAAAAACTTCCCTTGGACAATAGCATGACAAATGATGAGACTCAGGCAGCATGGCATTAACATAAGTTTGCGAGGCAGGAGGCAACACAAACTCTCCATATGTTTGGAAGAATAACCAAATGGAGGAGGACACAACTGAATGCAGCGGGAACAACTTCCTAAGGTCATATGAAATCCCAGGGTTTGACAAACAAATAGACAGAGGTGCTTTATCCAAGGGTGACGAATTGTGCTACCAATAAAATAAAATACTTTTCCCTTCCTCTTTTTGGGGTATATTTGATTTTTTTTTTTGTCTTTTTCAATAATTTTGGAAAAAGAATAAAAGAATGTTACATTACAAAGGAGTAATGAGTGTCGCAAACATACAAGTTCGAGGTGCAAGGACAAGACTGATGTTCAAAGGAAGGACATGCAGGAAAAAATCCCTCCTAGGACCAAAGGTGTCAAGACGCAGAGGCAAAGTGCTACAGGGCTTGCATATACAGCATGCTTCAAATGGTTCAGTTGAGAGCAACATGGGGTCAACATTAGACCAAAGACGCAGGTATGAAAACATTGTTAACAAAACACACAATGGTAACTTCCTTCGATGTAAGTTTAATGAGCCCAGAGAAGGTAAGCTCAGTGGTTTTTCATATTTAGAGAGTCTGAAAAAACGTAAAAGGGGACTCCAATGGGGTACCTTTTTTGAAGGTAGTCTAGTCAGTTCAAAAAAGGGGTAAACTAGCACCGACAAGAAATCTATTCAAAACCATTTTAACGAGTGTGATAAATACAAGATCACTCGACCATTTTTTCATTTTTAAGGAGTCTAAAAAAAGCTTAACTATGGACTCCGTCAAGAATATTCTCCTGGACCATTTTAACGAGTGTGAAAGAATAAGGTCACTCGGTGATCTTTTCAATTTTAGGGAGTCTGAAAAGAGCTTAACTATGGACTCCATGGGGGTTCTGTTTTTGTACATTTAGTCCCTCAGGCCCAAAAAAGGGTTAAAATTATACCTGAGGGTACTCTTCTAGAGATTCGAGGCCTCTAGAGTATACCTTTGTTCGTACAGTTGACCATCTGGACCAAAAAAGGGTTAAACTACCACCGGATAAACATGACTTCAAATTTCAGTTTAACGAGCGTGAAAGGCCACAAGATCACTCGATAATATTTTCATGTTTAGAGGGTCTGAAAAGGGCTTAAAAGAAGACCTGTGTAAGGAACGTTCTTCTGGACCAATTTAACGAGTGTGAAGAAACAAGGTCACTCGACAATCTTTTCATCTTTAGGGAGTCTGAAAAGGGCTTAATGAAGACTCCACGGGGACTACAACTCATGTATGAAACTGGTTCACATAGATCCCGCTGTTAGGCTCAGACTAGGAGTCTCTTCGATAGTCAACTTGGGAAGTCTCCCAAAAGGGAAGAAAACACAAACCACGGTGTAAGTCCTCCCGCGGTATAGAAACCGTAGTCATGGCTTCAAGGATAGCCTTATCTGAAGGCAATTCAAAATCCGAGAAATCATGCAAACAAGGGTCGACAATCCCAACGGGTGAATTAAACTGACCATACTCCATATGATGATGGAGGTTCTGGATAGAACTGACAGAGTCTATCAGCAAAGAGTCACGAGCACGAGGGCTTGAGGATCTACAAACAACGAGATCAGACTTGGAAGGATACTCAAGCCTACTTGGACCAAGAGGGGGAATCAAGGGCTCCCATGCCCCCATTGGATACACCAATGGATCAATTGTTGATTCCAAGTTTCGAGAAGGAAAACATGATTGCACAGGTTCCTGCTCAGAAGCAATTGAACACCGAGGATAAGACACCACATAATTAACCTGTGGCGGGGTGGAGTCTACATGAACGCTAGGAACATATAAAGGGGTAGTCTGAAATAATGTTGAATTAGGATGGTGATTATCAGATGTTAGCTGGTCGATAGTGATAATGCTTCCATTATGAGGGAAATGCATCACCCGGAAGAGCATAGATACCACAGTGTTCATAGCATATACATAATCACGCCCAAGAAGCATATTGAAATCTAATGGGCCTTGCACCACTATAACATCGACATGGAAAATATTCCCACCTAACGAGATAGGAAACTGAGGAAGAACCCCCAAATATTCACTAGCACGTCTGTCAAAAGCCAACAGTTCATGCGAAGAAGACACAAGCTCGGGAGATCCCAAGCCTTTCCAAACCGAGGAGGATAAAATACTTGCAGAGGATCCTTCATCCACGATACATTGATAAATGTTGGTTGAATTAACTTCAACCCTTATTTGAAAAGGTGCGGCAGAAGGAAGACAAGGCTCAACAAGGTCATTCCAATCAAAGGAAACTATCCTAGGGCTTGGAGGGGGTGTACTCGGAATGAGCGGAATTCCCCCTTGTTTTGAAAGTACTGAACTGGAAATGCTAAAAACATAGTCGGTAGACACTTCAATCCCCAAGAGAGGAGTGGGATCATCCTATGACTGCATCGACATGACCACTTTCACAACCAATGGATGAATAGGCTGCAGGACTACATGGTCTAAAGGCACCTCACCCCCAAAAAGAGGAGTGGAATCAGCCATTGACTACATCAGCATGACCACTTTCTCAACCAATCGCTGAATAGGCTGAGAGACTACATGGTCTAAAGGCACCTCACCCCCCAAAAGAGGAGTGGGATCAGTCGATGACTGCATCGACATTACCACTTTCCCAACCAATGGCTGAATAGGCTGAGAGACTACAAGGTCTAAAGGAACCTCACCCCTCAAAAGAGGATTGGGATCAGCCGATGACTACATCGGCATGACCACTTTCTCAACCAATGGCTGAATAGGCTAAGAGACTACAAGGTCTAAAGGCACCTCACCCCCCAAAAGAGGAGTGGGATCAACCGACGACTGCATCGGCATGACCACTTTCTCAACCAATGGTTGGATAGACTGCGAGGAAACCTCAAAAGACTCAGAATCAGAAGAGCTTGCAGATAGGGACCACAATCTTTGTACCTCTGGAATGCCAGGGCACAAATGATTAAGGTGATCTCCCTTGCAAAGCTTACAAGGGAACTTAGGCTTATGTACTATCCATCTAGGTTTCTCAACAGAAGTAATGCCCCTAGCATGACTAGCAGTGGTTGGTTGCACATCTCCAACATGACTTGCATAGGTTAGTTATGGGTCTATAACATGACTTGCAGAGGCTACAGACCTATTACCAGTATGACTAGCAGTGACTGGACTTTTCCCCCCAGCATGACTTGCAGAGGGTGAGTGTGTGCCCCCAACATAGCTTGCAGAGGTTGGGTGCTAGTCTTCAACGTGAATTGTAGAGGTTGTCGGCCTATATCCAGCATGACTCATATAGGTTGGTGATTTCTTCTTCCTATTCTTCCTCTTTCTATTTCGTTTAGACTTTCGGTTACTAGTAACTGTACTTTCACCAGAGGTGGGAGAAGGAGGAGGAGAATACTTTGTGGATGAAGAAACATCAACAGGGTGCCCATGACATAAAGTTCTTAATTGAGAAGCGTCAAGAGCATTTGGGACATTTGGAATGGTACCCAACCAAACCAGTAGTCCCACATTCAACCCAGGAATATACAAAGTGGCCATCAAAGGGACACCAACATTTTCGAAGAAAGGAAAAACACAAGAATCCCCTTGTGAAGGGGTTCCTTGGTTGGTATCGTCAGGAACATTAGCCATGAAGATCTTATGCAGAGGTTCTCCCCTTGCGGGATCTTTCAAATCCGTAAAAGTCTCACACACTGAATCTGAAGAACCACTGTTATCAAAACAACGCCTATAAAGAGGCAGCTCCACATTTCTAAGCGGAAGACTGAAAAGTCCTCTCAACCGGTGGAGTGGGAGGTATACCAACCTAGGTCAGATACCCAAAGAAATGAATGACTAACTCACTATGGAAAACTAGGGAGCACAGAGCACACACTAAAAGTTCCTAAAGGCAAATCAAGAAAACGACTAATTAGTTGGAAGAACAGTTACACCAACCAACACTAGAGAAACTTACCCGTGCAAGTGAAACTCTAAAATGGAAGCACCCTTCAAGTATACTCTGCAAAGCATGGCTCGATGTCTATCCTAGGTACCGTTGTATACCCCCGCAGTCACTTGTCTATGTCACTAGAAAGATAGGAAACTAGGTTGCCAGCGTGCGAACAGTAACTAGGCGGGTACAGTCGACAATCGGGTAGACCACAATGAGCAGGGTATCAAGCTCAAAAATTGCCAAGGGTATCGAAATAAAGTGGTCTGGAAGACAACTGAGGACCTCGAATGGATTCAAGATCCACAAAGCTCCGTGGAAAATGAAATCGACGGAATCCCAAGACAAGTCCTCTATATGTGTTCTCCACTACGATTGGTCCAGCTTTGGAGGGGTTATCTCCGCTACCTTTCTGCACGCAACCTCGTGTTTAGCCCCTGTGTTAGAGGGGGGTCCAAGATAAATTTCACGATACTGGACTTATACACTCCTTATCATAGAATCGTATGTTTGTTTTATAGCCTTGAAGAGTTTCCTCTCCAACCTAAATCAAGGCTCTAACATAATCTAGTTGATGGACCCTACAAACATAAAGTCTAGTAATTTTTAATTAGCATTCTTTTTAAGGCTTGATTTACTCAAAAGGCGTATGGTAGTGCAACTGATGTTTTTAAGACTCTTTGTGAGAAATGATGAAACTTACATGAACACTGGGATTTTTTTTTCAAAATGCAACACATTTTTCTCAAAATTTCAAGCTAAAAATAAGTTAAAAAAGCTACGAAACAGAGGAAATCTTTTAATGAAAAAGAAAGCTATGTTGTAATCAGACCTAAGTTGTCGACTTCTATGACAAAGACCAATATTAAATCAAGGAAATCCGTGAGAGGTATAACTCTTGATAAGGAAGAGGATGACTGCCTCTCCTTAAACAAAAAATTTCTCAACAGGCACACTACTGACAGTTCAACAATTAGCGTGTGCACGCGAGCTGTAAAAGGTCAGGATGCGTGTACACACATGCAAACCTTATGCATGCCACATGTACCTCTACAACTTTTCACAAATGAAAAAAAAAAAAATCAAACACTGACAGAGACTACTGGTATTGAGAACCATAATCTCTTGAAGACTCAGAAACTTACTTTGACAAAAAAAAGAAAACAATTCGAGGAAAATTTCATAGAACAAAACCAATCTGAGGTGAAACCTAAGCTACAAACTGCAAAAAATAGAGACTAGAATGAGTTCTAGAAAACCCCTGAGAAGGATTGTTTCTGACAGGGGAGAGGATGATTGCCTCTCTAAAATAAATTTTCTGGAATCAGACATGCAGCTGACAGTTCCTCAGCTAGCGTGTACACGCAGGCTGTGGGAAGGTAGGGCACGGGTACACACGTGCAGACCTTATACAGGCCTCGTGTACCTCTGTGGGTCTCGAAAAAAAATGCAATCAAGCACAAAAACAAAGATAACTGGTATGGAAGACCAAAATCTATGTTAGCTTAGACTTTTGCAGAAACTTTAAAAACAAGAAATGAAACTAGTTCTTAAAAATACCCAAGAAAAAACATTCCTAGAAACCCTAGAGATCCCTAGTGTGGTCGCCAATTTTGTTGTGGGTGGAAATCCCTCCTACGAACTAGCACTAAGGGTTTTATCATGCATGTAGAAATACCTAAAGATTCTTACATTTTACCATCATCCCATGCCTAAACCCCATTACTCATATGTAAATACAAGGCTCAAGAGATTAAGTTGACGTACCTTATTTTTCGTGTTTGATGTCGATCCCTTTTTGCACTTGGTCGTTCTTTGACTGCAATTATCCTCCCAATGCCGACCTGCATTCACTAAAGACAAACAAAGAACTCCACATGAATTTGATCTATGAACTAATGGGTTAGAGATTTAATCAATCATATAATCAATATTCCAATAATGACAATCTCATATGGCAGGACGAGAAAATCAATTCTTTTATTAACTTCACAATGATACCTTACAAGGATAAAGTCAACTACTGCTCCTCGATCCTGGTCATGGGCTCTTCTTCCACTGTCTTCCAACTACTTTTCTCTATACTTATCTTTGCACAAGGATTGTTAAAGGTTGGGACAAAGGGAATGCTTAATCGGATATAGTTTCCTTACTATGATTCTCCTCCTTTCAAATGGGACCCCTAACCCTTATTTTATAGGATAGAAGAAGCTAGGTATTTAGTCGAGTGACTGGCCATTCATGGCCAAAAGGTTTAGTTAACTTACCCAAAGCTGTGTGTTCCGTCAGCAACTTTCCTTTTTCCGTGCTTTTGTAGGTATATGTGGGTTGTCTTGGGTCAGCTAGCGTGTACACGCATGCAGTAATGGAGCAGGGCACGTGGGACTTTATAAAAGGGGTTTTTAAGAAGAGTTGTTCAGCAGTGTTTTGGAAAAGAAGGAATATGAGATGGCCTGATGCCAGGTAAGCATGTCTGGTGAAAATTAGGGTTATAACAAAGACTTGGAAGCTCGCTTCAATACCTTGCAATCTAATTTCACCGAGACCCAACAAGAAGTGAAACAAATCAGTGCCAATGTTGTCGCCATCAATACAACCATGCAGTCCTCAATGGAGGAAATCAAACAAGACCTAACTACCCCGCTTGAATCTATCGTTTTGATGCTTTGCACCAAGCTGCATATCCCTACAGGTAACCCTTTATTTGACCCACCTCCACATACTGAAGCTGAAAATTCCACTCATTCCCATAACTTTTAGCACCATCACTTTCAACGTGACATACGCCTGCCGTGGGTGGATGTGACCAAATTTTATGGCTCAGATCACACTGGTTGGGTAACCCAAATGGAACATTATTTATCTTTATACGACATTATAGATGACTTGGCCAAACTCTGGTATGGTTTTCTCCATCTAGATCAAGAACGTTGGCAATGGAGAAAAACTTCCTGTCAAGGGTATATTTCCTGGACACACTTTGTGGCAGAGCTTTATGAATTCTTTGACACTGACACCAACCATTTGGGCCGTTTGAAAAAGTTGAAACAATCAGGAACAATGGAAGACTTTATAGATGCCTTTGAGTGCATGGCTTTTCGGACAGAGGGAATTTCTGATGCATTTTTTTGAGAGTGTTTTATCAGTGGCCTCAAGGATGAGATTCAGGCCCATTTCCACATGGATCATCCTCAGAGTTGGGTGGAGGCTACTAAAAGAGATAAATAAGCACAACATGTTGTATCTTGTCAAAAATGGAAACCTTCCTTTATCCCTCACACTAAACCAGTAAATCCCACTACTCCCTTCGCTCCACTAAAGATCCAAAAATTGACTAGGGATGAAATGGTTGAACGGTAACTCAAAGGCCTTTGTTATAATTGTGATGACAAATATTTCTGGGGCCACAAGTGTAAGAAACAAAATATTTTTATGGCCATCTCGGAGGATATTTTGAAAGAGGATGTTGAAACTCCCCTTGTGTCTGATTCACCTGAAACCATTGACATAACCCCTCCCTCAGACCCTCCCGAAGTAGAATCAGTCATTTCCCTCAATGCTCTCACTGGCTTCTCTGCTCCCCAAACCCTCAAGCTAATCGGTTACATCAAGCATAGGAAGGTCATAATTATGGTTGATAGTGGAAGCACCCATAATTTTATTCATCGTCGCATTTCCCAAGAAACTCATTTCTACATCCATACCGTCAATAATTTCCAAATCATGATTGCCAATGGTGGCTCCATGAAATGTGGAGGGCATTGTGAAAATGTGGGTCTCCAAATTGGTGACTACCACCTGAAATATCATATGTTTGCTATCAACATGGGTGGTTGTGACATTGTTTTGGGTGCAGAATGGCTAAGGACTTTGGGTCCCATTCTCATGGATTTTAAGGAATTAACCATGCAATTTGACCAGGAGGGCCACCAATATAAGTTCCAAAGCATCACCGTCGGTTCACCCGAGATCATTAGTTCTCATCACATGGAAAAGATGCTAAAAAAAGTTCATTCTGGTGTTATTGCCCAACTCCATGCCATACAAGCAATAGAGACACCCTCGGTGCCGCAAGACCTCAAATCCATCCTTTCTAAACATCAAGTGGTTTTTTCCACTCCCCTGGGAATCCCTCCTTCCCGTGTCATTCATGATCATTCCATTCCCCTTATACCAAGAAGCCTTCCTCCCAATATTCGTCTGTATCGTCACCCCTCTTCCCCAAAAAATGAAATTGAGAAAATGGTCCAGGAAGTCCTTAACACAGGCGTTATCCTCCCTAGTACAAGCCCCTACTCTTCCCCTATGGTCATGGTCCTGAATAAAGAAGGTTCTTGGTGAATGTGTCTTGACTTTCGTGCCCTCAAAAAATTTACCATTAAAGACAAATTTCCCATTCCTATCATTGATGACCTCTTGGATGAATTGAGTGGCACCCAGTTCTTTACTAAACTTGATCTTCGTTCTGGATACCACCAGATACGTATGAAAGAGGCAGACATTCCCAATACTATCGTTAGAACTCATGAGGGCCACTACTAGTTTTTGGTCATGCCCTTAGTCTTGTGTAATTCCCCCTCCACCTTCCAAAGCCTCATGAATCATGTCTTCCTTCCTTTTCTTCGTCATTTTTCCTTAGTTTTCTTTGATGATATCCTCATCTATATCAAAACCTAGACAAACCATATTGCTCATGTGAATCGAGTTCTCCATCTACTCTCTCAGCACCAACTTTTCTTGAAACAGTCTAAATGTGCTTTTGGCGCCTCAGAAGTCGAGTACTTGGGTCATCTGGTTGGAAAGGACGACGTCAAGGTGGATCATAAAAGGATTGAAGTTATGCAAGACTGGCCTCACCCAAAGACTCTCAAAAGATTGCGTGGATTTCTGGCCTTAACAGGTTATTATCACAAGTTTGTGAAGAATTATGGAAAGATTGCAGCACCTCTCACCGCACTCCTAAAAAATAACTCTTTCACTTGGACTCCAGCAGATGCTCAATCTTTTCAAACCTTGAATATGGACATGTGCACCACTCCAGTCCTGGACCTTCCTGATTTCACAAAGACCTTTGTCTTGGAATGTGATACTTCAGGGAAAGGAATTGGTGTTTTCCTTATGTAAGAGGGTCGGCCTTTGGCCTTTACCAACAAGAAACCGTTTGAAAGAAATCTGGCCAAATAAATATATGAAAAGAAAATGTTGGCTATTTTGTATGTTGTTGATCTGTGGCGCCCTTATCTATTGGGGAAATTCTTCCAAATTAAGAAAGACCATCAAAGCCTCAAGTATTTTCTGGAACAACGCATTTCCTCCTCGGAGCAACAAAAATGGGTGACTAAGCTCTTTGGATATGATTATGAGATAATTTACAAAAAAGGAAAATACAATGTGGTTGTAGATGCACTTTCCCAAAAATATGAAGATGATGGATCCCTTTTTTCCCTTTCCTTCATTGTACTAGATTGGCTCCAAGCGGTTCACCAGGAATGGATACACGATCCCAAAAGTTCACATCTGATCCAATAATTGCATTCCAATGCTCCAGCTTCCCCAAGGTACTCTTGGCTCCATGATGAGCTTCGCTACAAAGTTCATTTGTATTTAAGTAAACAATCAAAACTTAAATCCACGGTACTTTCTGAGCTTCATGCTAAACCCACAGTTGGGCACTCTGGATTCACCAAAACCTATGACATGGTCAAATGTTCTTTTTTCTGGGATGGTATGAAACAAGACATTCGTAATTTTTTCACTGAATGTGATGTGTGTCAATGCAAGAAGGGCGAAATAGTCAAATCTCTGAGCACACTACAACCACTTCTGATTCCATCTGCTATTTGGAGGGATATCTCTATGGATTTTATTACAGTCTTACCCAAATCGGGAAATAATTCAGTCATCATGGTGGTTTTTTATCACCTTTAAAAGTATGCTCATTTCTGCACTCTTCAACACCCATTTACAGCATCCATGGTGGCTCACCTTTTCATGGATCAGGTCTTCAAGCTTCATGGCATGCCGCATTCTATTGTTTCTGATCGCGACCCAACTTGCACCATCAATTTTTGGCAAGAACTGTTCAAGCTACAAGGCACCCAATTGCATCTCAGCATAGCTTATCATCCCCAGACTGATGGTCAAATGAAATTTGTCAACAAGTGTTTGGAAACATATTTGAGGTGTTTTACCTCAGAAAAGAAAAATCATTGGGCTCAATGGTTACCCCTAGATGAATGGTGGTACAACACTTCATACCATACAGATACACGCATGATTCCTTTTGAAGTGATATATGGACAAAAGCCACCTTTAGTTCTCTCATACTTACCTGGTGTCTCGAAGGTCCAGGCGGTTGACCAAATGCTTACAGTCCGAGAGGCTATTCTGCGTACCCTCAAAGAGAATTTGGTCATGGAAAAGAATCGCATGAAGCAACAAGCAGATCAAGGTCGCTCTGAACGGAAATTTGCAGAAGGTGATCAGGTGTTTCTTAGACTGCAACCTTACAAGAAAAATTCCCTCAAGGCCGAGTAGTGTCAAAAAATGGCACCCAAATTTTATGGTTCTTATACCGTTCTCAAGCATCTGGGACAGGTGGCCTATCAGATAGCTTTGCCCAATGATTCGAAGCTACATCCTATTTTTCATGTTTCATGCTTAAAGAAGGTGATTGGAACTAAGTGCCAAATTCAAACCAACCTTCCTGAGTTAGACGAAGAAGGATCCATTTGGCTACAACCACAAGGAGTTTTGGACCAGCGTGAGCGTCGCCTACGTCAGAGAACCATCAAGGAATTGTTAGTCCAGTGGAAAGATGCAACTCCAGTCGATGCCACTTGGGAACTAGCTACCATTCTGCAACAATTTCCACATCTCAAGCCTTGAGGACAAGGTTGTCTTTAAGGGGAAGGACATGTTAGGGTCCTAACCTGCACATAGGTAGAACAACATATTCGAATGTAATAAAGTTCAAAATTAATAAGGCCTTGCAATAAAATAGAATAAGTTGAATGCAATAAGACCTAATAGAAGGTTCTGCTTCTAGAAGGATCTTCCACTAGATGCTTCTTTTGATAGACATATTTAGTATAAATAGGAGTTGAGGGTATGAGAACCCTAGCTTGGATATTATTGTAATAGAGATCTGCTCGACTAGAGGTTGCCCCCTCGAAGAGGCCCATGAACATTTCTCTCAGAATCAAAGTGCTATTTCGGTTGTTATTCTTATATCATTTCAGTGTTATTCTGGTGATTGTTCTAGTTATATTGTTGTTATTCTGCCATTTCTAGCATTTTATTTATGTTTTGCATACTTTTTATATTTGGTATATTACAACAAGAATCTCAACACTACAGATGGATGGGTTTTATACAACAATTTCATTTGGTAATCAAGTACAAGAAGGGTACAAGTAACAAGGTAGTTGATATGCTTTCTAGACCTCCTATTGTCGCTTATATTATTTTGAAGAATACTTCTTTATCTCATGATATCTATGTAGAAAAATATTCCATCGATGAAGATTTTAAAGAAGTATATGAGAAGCTAAACCAAGGTGCATAGGTAGAGAAATATTGTCTACAGAAAAAACTCCTCTACCATCTTGGAAAATTATGTATTCCTACAAATGAACGAGTCCATGTAATATGAGAAGCTCACACTTCTCTTGTGTCTGGGCATTTTGGGGTAGGAAAAACAATGGCTCATTTGCAAAGGTTTTGATATTGGCCTCAAATGAAAGAAATTATAACTAAATATGTAAAGGGGTGTGTGATGTGTTCTAGATGTAAGCCCACTAATAGAAAATTGGGGCTATACTCACCACTTCCTATTCCATCACATCCATGGGAAACAATTTCCATGGATTTTGTAGGGGTCTTACCAATGACCAAAGGGGGTCATGATTATTTGTATGTCATAGTGGATATGTTTAGCAAGATGTGTATATTGATTCCATGTAAAAAGCAGATCATTGTTGAGAAGAATGCTAATCTCTTCTTTCAGTATGTTTTGGTTCACTTTGGTTTACCCACATCCATTGTCTCGGATCGAGATAATCCATTGTCTTGGACAGAGCCTGCAAGGTCATCCAGAGGATCCAGCAGATACACCAGGAAGTTAGGGAACAATTGGAGAAAATTCAAGCACGGTATAAATCTCGGTATGACAAGCACAAGGTTGATCATCAGTTCCAGGTTGGAGACCAAGTATGGCTTCACATCACCAAGGAAATATTAAAGGGTGAAGGAAAGAAACTCAAGCCCATTCATTATGGACCCTTCACTATCTTGGAGAAAAGTGGAACTAATGCTTTTTGTTTATATATTCCACCTTATATGGATATTTAGTCAGTTGTGAATGTAGAGAACATGAAGCTTTTTTAGCCTCCCATGATCATGGATCAAGATGAGGAAGTTTCAATACCTTCAGTGGATGAGTTTTCACCTGAGTACTTGGATGAGTTACAGGAATATATCATCCTGGACAGAAGGAGGAGGACTTCACGCAGGGGTGATGTTGATTATCTTCGAGTAGGTTTAAAGGGAACACATACAAGGAAGGCAAAGTGGATTGAGAAGGACAAAGTAAGGGGACTCTTCCCTCACTTACCCGTTGATTGATGAAAGCTTTTGGTGGTCCAAAAATATCTTAGTGGGAAAGTGTGATCCAAAAAGGATCCAGAGAAGGCTACGAACAATTCAAAAATCACAAAGGCCACTCAGAACACTCAGAATGTATTCGGCAGATAGAGAAAGGGAAAAACTTCAAATTTCCAAAAAACTAAGTGAAAATGGCATGATCGTGAAGAACTTGTCACAATCTTTGTAACGATGCAAACGGCTCGTCAAACGGAGTTATGGATGGAAAGATATTCGCGGTCAAAGTTTTGGTCAACGTAGGCTAGTCAACAGGGATGAGTCAGCATTCGTACTACTGACATCAGCGTCAATATAGATGATGTCATCAGTCCTACAACATACATGGAAAGCATAGAGGGCGACATTTTTCATGATGACATCAACATGATGTCAGCATGATGATGTGGCAGCACTAGAGAATGCCATGTGTCAATCATTTTTGGACGTTTTGGGCCGACATGTGGACCAATGAAAAAGTGCCATGTGGCAGTCCATACAGGACACATGGTATTCATACACTACATGGCAAGATGACATGGAATCCATACAATATGTGGCAGGGTGACGTGGCAAGATGATTGTACAAAGAGGTGACGTGGGCATTTTGGTAGTATTTCCGCCAAATATATCCAAGCGCCAAACAATAAAAAAAATTAAACAGAGGCCCAAAGGTTCGACCCCAGGCCCTCCTCTAACCAAATCCTTAATATAGCATCCGCACCCCGCTAGGCCAACGGTCCCATTAATTCATAACTGCCCAGATTTTATTATAAAAAGGGACTTCCACCAATGTATGGGAGGAGAACCAAGGCCATGACCGTATGAAATTGGCACAAATTTCTAGACAGAGGTGCACATTTCGAGAAAAGTTTCCAGTCATTAGTTGCAGGTGCAAGCATGAAAAATGAGGCAAGATTTTTTTTGCGTCCGAAAGTGCCAGACTTGGATCGAGGCATGGAGACAGTCATTTTTAGGTAATTCGATGCCACAAACGCGGTGGTGATGTTTTTTTTCTGATCTGAGCAAATCTTATGTAGATGAACTCCAGAATGAGGTATACTTATGTATTTTTGTGAATTATTTTGTGGAGTTAATAAAAAGGCCTACCCATTTCAGAGCAGGACCCGAGACATAGTCCACCGGGGACGAACTCTGTGGTCAAGTTTTTTTGTTCATATTTCATTCTTATGTCTCTTTCCTTTTGAGCTTTTCCTTCTTTATGGTGTACTTTAGTTTATTCTCATTTAATAAAATTCTTTCATAAGTCACCAGACGAAACGATCCTAGATCAGAAATGGATCTTGAGACCTCTATGTACTTTGCAGAAGAGCCTCTTACCAATTGAGCTAAAACTTGGACCTAGTTGTGATGTAATATCTGGTCAATTATTATTTATGTCAAATTTCCTTATTTGTTTCTCCAAGTCAATCTTAAGGGGGAATAATGCAGATGTGTTGGCCAATATTGACTTCTTTACCTTGACTTGTGGCCTAAATTCTCATTAATTCGATTTGAATTTCTCTTAATCAACATTTATAGTGCATATTGGTGGTTATTATGTAGGATTTTGGTCCCATGTTTTTATGGGTTTAGGGGTAGCTAATATAAACCTTACTCCTATATATTTTAGGGTCTACCTCATTTGTAATGTATATTCATGTGAGTTGTCATAACGTGATTCATTTATTTTTTGGGTATTGAGAACACTTGACTTATCTTGTGTTTTGGTTGTTTTCGTGAGCATTTTGAACTTTAACAACTATTCCATTTTCTTTTTTTCTTTTCAAGAGGAGATGCCCTAAGAAATTTTCTTTATTATTATTACTTGTTACAACTTTGTGTATCATTGACCTGTTGTGGTCATTAATGGAAATTATTTCAATTTCAATGGCATGGTTCTTCTTAAGTTGAGATAAGTTGGGGATTTAATCAGATATTGTAATAGACTTTAGAGTTATTTAGGTTTTTAATATTTAAAGGACTTTTCATATGATCCATTTCCAATCCTTCCAAACTGGTACCTAAGATACCAAGTTCATCTTTTTTTCTTCTTTTATTTCTAGGCAACATATCTAGGGGAAAACCCTTGGGTACTCCCTCAAGGTATGCCTAGATTCTTTAGGGCACAAGGTCACGTGAACAAGAAGGATCAGATATATTACAATAGTATACTCATTATGAGTTGAACATGTCACTTAAAGGAATAGGACTCTATTGGGGACGGTAAAATGCCATCCCAAATCCACTTGGACTAGTTGACCCAATTGATAAGCATCCAAATTCATCTTATAGATACTAGAATTAGGAATGGATCTTACAAATCCTTTTAAATAATTTTTTGTCCACAACTTAAAGTTGTTTATTATGTTTGAAAATACTCTAAAGTAATCAAAGTACCATTCATTTGTCCCACAAGTCATGGGAGGTGTGGAAATTGCTTGTCTTCTTCCCCTTCCACATCTTGGTTTACTTTGTCGCCTCCTCCTCCTCCAGGTGTGTCAGATGAAGTTTCCTTCGATGCATTGTCTATGTCCTACACTTCTTCCTTTTTCTTCTTTTTCTTTGCACTGCTTGTTCCATTACACTCAATCCTAGTGACCATAGGACTTCCGATGAGGTCGAGGTCGAAGAGTTTTGATGTCCAATCGGTACAAGGAATTCGACCGACCATTCTTTGGTTATCTCCTCCATGTGTTCCTCGGTCAACTTATAGTACGAATGCAGCTCCTCCTTTCTTTCATCCCTGCACACAGTGATGTAGATGAAGTGGCGGTATGCGATGAACTTCACTAGTGGCCTATAAGTATGCAAGGTGTTCGGAGTCATTCGGGGGAATGATTCAATGGCGTGCGTGAGATGTAAGTAGTAAGTGTGGAACACCTTATTTGATTTCCACTACTTCGCCATATCACTTGTATACCACAAGTTGGTAAACCTCACGACCAATGGTTCTAATGGCTCAGCTTCTAGGAATGTCACTCCCTCTGGCATCTCCCAAGCGACAAAAGTTATTAATATCAACAACTAGCTAAAGTGGAACTTGTAGCCTTGATCTTGCACTTCATAACAGTCCTTATCCAACTAGTTGACGAGGTTGCTCGCCCAGTTCATCTGCATGCCTTCAACACACTTCCCTACGAGGTCAACGACGAATCCTCTGACCTACGTAGGACGATTCTTTCTGCCGAGCTTGCTCGCTATCAGTTGACAAGCTAGGTGTACTACACCATCTTGGATGGAGGATAACTTGTAGCCTCACTTCCCGTTCTCCACATCGCCATAGTTCTACTTGATCTGTTGTGCCAGGGAGTGATCTACAGCCTTCCCTGGGTAGAACTGGTGAGGGTCTAGTGCTTGCGTGCTTAATACGGTGATCAGGTGGATCAGTGTTGGATCCACAGTCATGCATCTATCCAACCAGAGATAAAATCCATGGTAGCATGACATGAGGAGTTTAACGTACACTTTAACCTCCTCATGTATGCCAAAGTGGGGGATATTCATCACATTCAGGATCATCGATCGCTTGATTTCTTTAATCCATGGCTGGAGAACTATATTTGGCTTCTTCCAAGTCGTCTTTGTCAGGAACCAATGCGGTGCGAGCATTGCATAGTTCTTCATTTCTCCCAGTTTAAAGTCACTTATCTTGAGTTCTGGGATCATTCCTAGGTGAGATGTAGTTGGGCAAGATCGATGGGATCTTCTTTGCATTCGCCAGATCGTCATGGTGCTTTCTTATTTTCTCAGTTGCTACTCGACTAGAGAGACATGTAGTCGAGGGGGATACTTTCACTCCTCCTGTCGATGAGGCCTGTATTCCTATGGATATGACTCTCTCATCCATAAGGTCAATCGATATCTCTTCTACATATTTCTCTGTTGTGCTAAGGTCGCCCGACATGCATGCTCATAATCGAATAACTCAGGTAGGCGAACAGACACTCAATGTAATCGAATGGACAACAAGGTCTAGACAGTACAATGTAGTATGCGATCAATTCTTTGTAGGATCAAATATCTCAGGTTGCAAAAGTGGTCCTGATGTGGCATTCGACAGATTAAATAAGAAACGGTGTAACGAATTCCTTCAATGGGTCGAAATGCCTTAATCAATACGAATCCATCCGTTATGGCGTGGTCCCACTAGTCCAATGGAGGTCTTTCTGGCAATAACTACGTTTCTAGTTGTTCTGGAGCATTGTTCTAACAGTTGGGATGCCTCCAATGGTCATATTGCTTCACTAAGTCAAATTCCCATTCTGCGTTGTTTTTCTATTATGGCGAGGTTCAAGTTCTCTAAGCCTTCCTTCTACGAAGTCTTCTCTGGAACCGTCTGCAGTCTTTCTAACTTTGATTTCTTTCTTTCTTCCCTATGTTTTGAGTCTCTGAGTTCCTCTTTCCATTCTTATTCTTATTTTCTTTTAACGTAGTAACTTCGCACTGCTGAGGGTCTTTCAAAGGGTTCAAATGTGATACTTCTTCTCTTACTATTTCTGGGGTAGGTGCTCTTGTCTCCTACATGGATAGATTCTTTAAGCCTTATTGTGCTCTTTCAACTTCGACAACTAATTCTCTGGCCCTCAGTTGCTTCGACTTGTCCTCTTGTTCTTGTATTAGTCGCTCTATTTTCTTGGCTATAAAGTCCCTTAATTCTTATTTTTTTTGTTCTGTAGCTTCTTCCTCTTCTTTCCTCTGGATCTGATCTTTCTCAATCCATGGCTTTCCTAACATAAGTGAAAAAGGAGTGTTGATCTCAACAAACTTAATGACCTCAAATTCTTCTTCAGTTGATGCTCCATGGGTGATCATAGGTACATGCGTAAGTCTTCCACATAGGGTTATCATATTTCATTTAAACAATCTTATCCCTCCTAATGAAGAATCATCGCAGGATTTCCCAAAATTTCCCAAGTGCTATCTGGCATGATATTCACATGTGTTTCTTCATCCAAAACACAGTCTATGTCGAAGTCTCCTATTATTGTTTCTATGCACTCCTTCTCTTTTAAGATCTCTGGTAAAATGATGTCTCTATGATCATTCAGTTTTTCTTTCATCTTCAATAATATAGTCTCTGATTTTTTCTGGTGCTCTAGTATATCCTTAGTCAATGGACCTTTTTCATAGTTTTATTGTCTCATGTTCATCTTTTCAACTTTACCAATTATTCTAGGGAAATCAAAAACCTCATGACCAACAAATTTACAACAAAGACAAGTAGGGCCTACACCAGGGCATTCCTTAGCAAGATGTCTCGGTCTTCTGCAACTATAAGAAAGTGTCAGTCTTGTATTTCTTTTAAACTTTCCCCAAGCTTTCCTTTACTACGCATTGGGATCACAGTCATTCACCTGCAATCTACAAAAATTCTTTCTAGGGTCCTACATACACTTGTTAGTCCAAAAATTCTTTCTATGCATAGGAATAACATATCTTTCACTAACTCTATCAAATTTATTCATATCAAATCTTCTTTACTCTAGTCATGCCCTAGTTTTCAGACTAGGACAAAATATATCAAACATACCTAGATTCATACTTGCGAAGAAAAACTTTCCACTTAGATTACCTTTTCCAGAGCACAAAGCTTTAAGATCTTATCTTTTTTCTTCAGATCAGACTTCTCTTCTTAGCACAAATATTCACAAGTCAAGTAGAATAATATGCACTACAACACCAGATCTATACACATAGCTTTTTCTTTTCTTCAGTTCCCAACAAGCATAGTTTCAGGTCCAGACAAAGGAACCATTTGTTGGCACAGGGGAAGACCCAGAGTTCAATGCTTCAACAATGCACCAATAAAAACCTACCTACTGACCCTTTCGGCAACACCTGCGAAGCAGATGAAGTCTCACTCGAGGTAGAGGCAAGGGGCGATGTAGGACTCAGGTGTCTATAGCCTAGCTGGGACACAGATCTGTGATCACAATGCTTAACAAAGAACTTAGAAATTAACATTCATTAGTATTTAACCCTTATTCACAACATGGGTTAAACCCTTATTATAGAACATCACAGTAGTAATCAAGATCTAAGCACATCTAATTAGTTAGCAAAGGGCATCCGAATAGATCTAGAATTCATTCATATACTAAGCACTAAACATCAATGGATCTACCTATCATGTATTAATATTAAGCAAATAAGTACATAAACAACATAGATAACATTGCATAAATAACATCAACATAGGATATACTTGGTTCACCACAATGTGGGGCTACGTCCATCAATCGTCTTCTCTTCATATTAGTCTCTTCCAATCTTCTTATATGCACCAAGCCACAAATCCAACTCCGCATAGGACATGATATTTGCACGCACCTCGCCATATCCTCCTTCACCGATTTAGGTCAGGGCACAAAGGCTTCTTACAATCACTTGCACTTAACTCTATAAGTCTTAGTATGCATGAAGAATTCACAATTATTCACACTTAGCAACCTTCACAGGATCTTTCACAAATCCAATTAGAACTACTTCTTACATCGCTTATTTATTTATCTATACATTACAAAAGAAGCCTACAAGGCACCCAATTGCATCTAAGCACAACTTATCATCCCCACACTGATGGTCAAATGGAAGTTGTCAACAAGTGTTTGGAAACATATTTGAGGTGTTTTGTCAATCTTCTTATTGGCAAGAATTGTTCAAGCTACAAGGCACCCAATTGCATCTCAGCACAACTTATCATCCCTAGACTGATGGTCAAATAGAAGTTGTCAACAAGTGTTTGGAAACATATTTGAGGTGTTTTGCCTCAGAAAAGAAAAATCAGTGGGCTTAATGGTTACCCCTAGCTGAATGGTGGTACAACACTTCATACCATACATATACACACATGAATCCTTTTGAAGCAGTATATGGAAAAAAGCCACCTTCAGTTCTCTCATACTTACCTGGTGTCTCGAAGGTCCAGGCGGTTGACCAAATGCTTACAGTTCGAGAGGCTATTCTTTGTACTCTCAAAGAGAATTTGGTCATTGCACAGAATCATATGAAGCAACAAACAGATCAAGGTCGCTCTGAACGGAAATTTGCAGAAGGGGATTAGGTGTTTCTTCGACTTCAACCTTACAAGAAGAATTCCCTCAAGGTCGAGCAGTGTCAGAAACTGGTGCCCAAATTTTATGGTCCTTATATTGTTCTCAAGTGTGTGGGACAAGTGGCCTATCAGATAGCTTTTCCCAGTCATTCGAAGCTACATCATGTTTTTCATGTTTCATGCTTAAAGAAGGTGATTGGAACTAAGTGCCAAATTCAAACCAACCTTCCCGAGTTAGTCGAAGAAGGATCCATTTGGCTACATCCACAAGAAGTTTTGGACCAGCGTGAGCATCGCCTGCATCAGAGAACCATCAAGGAAGTGTTAGTCCAGTGGAAAGATACAACTCCAACAGATGCCACTTGGGAACTATCTACCATTCTGCAACAATTTCGACATCTCAAGCCTTGAGTACAAGGTTGCTTTAAAGGGGAAGGACATGTTAGGGTCCTAACCCGCACATAGGTATAACAATATATTCAGATGTAATAAAGGTAAATATTAATAAGGCCTTGCAATAAAATAGAATAAGTCGAATGTAAGAAGACCTAATAGATGATTCTGCTTCTAGAAGGATCTTCCTCTAGATGCTTCTTTTGATAGACATATTTAGTATAAATAGGAGTCGAGGGTATGAGAACCCTAGATTTGATTTTATTGTAATAGAGCTCTTCTTGACTGGAGGTTGCCCCCTCAAAGAGGCCCGTGAACATTGCTCTCAGAATCAAAGTGTTATTTCTGTTGTTATTCTTATATCATTTCAGAGTTATTGTGGTGATTCTTCTGGTTATATTGTTGTTATTGTGCCATTTCTAGCATTTGATTTCTGTTCTACATACTTTTTATATCTGGTGTATTACAACAAGAATATTGACACTATAGATGGATGGGTTTTCTACAATAATTTCATTTGGTAATCAAGTACAAGAAGGGTACAAGTAACAAGGTAGTTGATATGCTTTCTAGACCTCCTATTGTTGCTTCTATTATTTTGAAGAATAATTCTTTATCTCATGATAGCTATGTAGAACAATATGCCATCGATGAAGATTTTAAAGAAGTATATGAGAAGCTAACCCATGGTGCATAGGTAGAGAAATATTGTCTACATGGAAAACTACTCTACCGACTTGGAAAATTATGTATTCCTACAAATGAACGAGTCCATGTAATACGAGAAGCTCACACTTCTCTTGTGTCTGGGCATTTTATGGTAGGAAAAACTATGGCTCATTTGCAGAGGTTTTGTTATTGGCCTCAAATGAAAGAAATTCTAACTAAATATGTAAAGGGGTGTGTGATGTGTTCTACATGTAAGCCAACTAATAGAAAATTTGGGCTATACTCACCACTTCATGTTCCATCACATCCATGGGAAAGCATTTCCATGGATTTTGTAGGGGTTTTACCAATGACCAAAGGGGTCATGATTATTTGTATGTCATAGTGGATAGGTTTAGCAAGATGTGTATCTTGATTCCATGTAAAAAGAAGATCATTGTTGATAAGACATCTCTTCTTTCAGTATGTTTGGGTTCACTTTGGGTTACCCACATCCATTGTCTTGGATCGAGATAATCGATTCCTTGACGATTTTTGGACTAGCTTGTGGAGAAGGATGGACACCAAATTGAAGAGGAGCACTGCTCTTCATCCACAAACTGAAGGACAAACATAGGTGGTAAACATAACATTGGTACTTTTTCTTCGAGGCTACTGCAGCAAGCATCCCAAGTTATGGGATGAACATATACCCTATATACAACATGCTTACAACCGAGCTTTACATTCCTCCACTTTGATTTCACCTCTTGAGACATGTTTTGGGTACCTACCCAAGGTTCCTTTGGACTTGATGTATGGGAGAGATGCCGATGTGAATCACGAATGAACAGAGGACATAGCCCGCAAGTTCATCCAGAGGATCCAGCAGATACACCAGGAAGTCAGGGAACAATTGGAGAAAAGTCAAGCACAGTATAAATCTTGTCATGACAAGCACAAGGTTGACCATCAGTTCTAGGTTGGAGACCGAGTATGGCTTCACATCACAAGGAAATATTGAAGGGTGAAGGAAAGAAACTCAAGCCCATTCGTTATGGCCCTTCACTATCTTGGAGAAAAGAGGCACTAATGCTTTTTGTTTATATCTTCCACCTTATATGCATATTTCCTTAGTTGTGGATGTATAGAACTTGAAACTTTTTGAGCCTCCCATGATCATGGATCAAGATGAGGAACTTTCAATACCTTCAGTTGATGATTTTTCACCTGAGTCCTTGTATGAGTTATAGGAATATATCATCCTGGACAGAAGGATGATGACTTCACGCAGGGGTGATGTTGATTATCTTCGAGTAGGCTTAAAGGACACACATCCAAGCAAGGAAAAGTGGATTGAGAAGGACAAAGTAAGGGGACTCTTCCCTCACTTACCTGTTGATTGATGAAATCTTTTGGTGGTCCAAAAATCTCTCAGTGGGAAAGCGTGATCCAAAAAGGATCCAGAGAAGGCTAAGAACAATTCAGAACTCACAGAGGGAACTCAAAACACTCAGAATGGCTTCAGTAGACAAAGCAAGGGAAAAAATTCTAATTTCCCAAAACTAAGTGAAAATGGAATGATCGTGAAGAACGTGTCACAATCTTTGTAACAATGCAAACGGTTCATCAAATGGAGTTATCGATGGAAAGATATTCATGGTCAAAGTTTTGGTCAATGTAGGCCAGTCAACAAGGATGAGTCAACATCCGTATGACACAGAGGAAAGCACAGGCGATGACACATGGCAGTGTGACATACATGGAAAGCACAGAGGACGACACGTTTCATGATGACATCAACATGATGTTAGCATGATGACGTGGCAACACTAGAGGCTGCAATGTGTCAATCATTTTTGGACTTTTTGGGCCGACATGTGGACCAATGAAAATGTGCCACGTGGCAGTCCATACAAGACACACGGTATCCATACACTACATGGCAGGATGACATGGCATCCATACGACACATGGCAGGGTGACATGGCATGATGACTGTACAAGAGGTGACATGGGCCAATGTTTGGTTGCCACGTGGCCCAGACCATGGGCTACCATGTGGAAGTGGGAAAATGCCCAATGATGCGCAACAACTGGAAATTAAAATATATATATATATATATTAAATATACTGCCAAAACTTGCGACGATTTTGCCAGATTGGGGGCGTATTCCACCGGTCCACCAAATATAGTAGCCCCGCCAAAATTAGAAGGCTGCCTAAACCTCCGCCATTTTGGTAGTATTTCCGCCAAATATATCCAACCGCCAAACAACACACCAAACAAAACGGAGGCCCGCGGGTTCGATCCCAAGACCTCCTCCAACCAAAGCCTTAATATAACATATGCTCGCCGCTAGGCCAACGACCCCATTGATTCATGATTGCCCAGATTTTATTATAAAAAAGGACTTCTTCCAGTGTATGAGAGGAGAACCAAGGGCACGACTGTATGAAATTGGCATGAATTTCTAGACAGAGGAACTCATTTCGAGAAAATTTGCCAGTCATTAGTTGCAGGTGCAAGCACGGAAAATGAGGCGAGATTTTTCTTGGGTCCAAAAGTGCTAGACTCATATCAAGGCATGGATACAGTCATTTTTAGGTAATTTGATGCCACAAACGCGGTGGTGATGTTTGTTTTCTGATTTGAGAAAATCTTATGTATCTAAACTCCAGAATGAGGTATACTTATGTATTTTTCCGAATTCTTTTGTGGAGTTAATAAAAAGGCGTACCCATTTGAGAGTAGGACCCAGAGACGTAGTCCACCAGGGACGAACTCCTTTATCAAGTTTTTGTGTTCATATTTCATGCTTATGTCCCTTTCCTTTTGAGTTTTTCCTTCTTTATGGTGTACTTTAGTTTATGTTCATTTAATAAAATTCTTTAACAAGTCACCAGATGAAAAGATCCTAGATCAGAAATTGATCTTGAGACCTCTATGTACTTTGCACAAGAGCCTCTTACCAATTGAGCTAACCCTTGGACCTAGATGTGATGTAATATCTGGTCAATTATTATTTATGTCAAATTTCCTTATTTTTTTCTTCAAGTCAATCTTAAGGGGAATTAATGGAGATGTGTTGGCCAATATTGACTTTTTTACCTTGACTTGTGGCCTAAATTCCCATTAATTTGATTTGACTTTCTCTTAATCAACATTTATAGTGCATATTGGTGGTTATTATGTAGGCTTTTGGTCCCATGTTTTTATGGGTTTAGGGATAGCTAATCTAAACCTTACTCCTATATATTTTAGGGTCTACCTCATTTGTAATGTATATTCATGTGGGTTGTCATAATGTGATTCATTTATTTTTTGGGTATTGAGAACACTTGACTTATCTTGTGTTTTGGTTGTTTTCATGAGCATTTTGAACTTTAACAACTATGCCATTTTATTTTTTTCTTTTCAAGAGGAGATGCCCGAAGAAATTTTCTTTATTATTATTACGTGTTACACCTTTGTGTATCATTGACCTGTTGTGGTCATTAATGGAAATTATTTCAATTTCAATGGCATGGTTCTTCTTAAGTTGAGATAAGTTGGGGATTAAATCAAATATTGTAATAGACTTTAGAGTTATTTAGTTTTTTAGTATTTAAAGGACTTCTCATATGATCCATTTCCAATCCTTCCAAACTAGTACCTAGGATACCAAGTTCATCTTTTTTTCTTCTTTTATTTCTAGGTAACATATATAGGGGAAAACCCTTGGGTACTCCCTCAAGGTATGCCTAGATTCTTTAGGGCACAAGGTCAGGTGAACATGAAGGCTCAGATCTATTACAATAGTATACTCATTATGAGTTGAACATGTCACTTAAAGGAATAGGACTCGATTGGGGACAGTAAAATGCCATCCCAAACCCACTTGGACTAGTTGACCCAATTGATAAGCATCCAAATTCATCTTATAGATAATAGAATTAGGAATGGATCTTACAAATCCTTTAAAACAATTTTTTGTCAACAACTTAAAGTTGTTTATTATGTTTGAAAATACTCTAAAGTAATCAAAGTACCATTCATTTGTCCCAAGAGTCATGCGAGGTGTGGAAATTGCTTTTCTTCTTCTCCTTCCTCCTCTTGGTTTACTTCGTCACCTCCTCCTCCTCCAGGTGAGTCAGTTGCAGTTTCCTCCGATGTGTTGTCTATGTCCTGGACTTCCTCCTTTTTCTTCTTTTTCTTTGCACTGCTTGGTCCATCATACTCAGTCCTAGTGACCATAGGACTTCTGATGAGGTTGGGGTCGGAGAGTTCTGCATCTCCAATCGGTAAAAGGAATTCGACCAACCATTCTTTAGTTACCTCCTCCATGTCTTCCTCGGTCAACTTATAGTACGACTGCAGCTCCTCCTTGCTTTCATCCCTGTGCGTAGTGATGTAGATGAAGTGGCGGTATGCACGGAACTTCGCTAGTGGCCTGTAAGTATGCAAGTTGTTCATAGTCATTCAGGGGAATGATTCAATGATGTGCATGAGATGTCAGTAGTAAGCGTGGAACAACACATTTGAATTCCACTGATTCACCATATCACTTGTATACCACAAGGTGGTGAAGCTTGTGACCAATGGTTCTGATGGCTCAAATTCTGAGAATGTCGCTCCCTCTGGCATCTCCCAAGCGACAAATGCTATTAAGATCAACCACCAGTTAAAGTTGAACTCGTAGTCTTGATCCTACACTTCACGACAGTCCTTATACAACTCGTTGATGAGGTAGATCGTGCAGTTCATCTGAATGCCTTCAACACACTTCCTTGCGAGGTCCACGACGAATCTTGTGACTTGCGTAGGATGATTCTTTCTGATGATATTTCCTGTTATCAGCTGACAAGCTAGGCATACTGCACCATCTTGGATGGAGTATACCTTGTAGCCTCGCTTCCCCTTCTCCACATCACCATAGGTTTGGTTGATCTGTCTCACCAGGGAGCAATCTACAACCTTCTGTGGGTAGAACTAGTGAGGGTCTGGTGCTTGAATTCTCAATACGGTGATCAGGTGGATCAGTGTCGGATCCATAGTCATGCGTCTATCCAACCAGAGATAACCTCCATGGTAGCATGACATGAGGAGTTTAACACTTGCTTTAACCTCATGATGTCTACTGAAGTGGGGGATCTTCATCACATTCAGGATCGTCGATCGCTCGATCTCTTTAATCCATGGCTAGGGAACTATATTGGGCTTCTTCCTAGTCATCTTTGTCAAGTACTGGTGCGGTGCGAGTATCACATAGTTATTCATGTCTCCCAGGTCAAAGTCACTTATCTTGAGATCTGGGATTAGTCCTAGTTGCAGTCCGACTGCGCATATCCCCTTCAGGAGGTACGTAGTGATGAGCGTGTACTTGAAGTCACACGAGACGTTGTCATGACTAACCATGCCAGCCAAAGGTGAGATGTAGTCAGGCAAGCCCGATGGGATATTATTTGCGTTCGCCAGATCGTCATGGTGCTTTCTTATTTTCTCGGTCGCTGCTCGAATAGAGTGACATGCAGTCCAGGGGGATGCTTGCACTCCTCCCATTGATGAGGCATGTATTCCTATGGACATGAATCTCTCATCCATAAGGTCAACCAATATCGCTTCTACATATTTCTCTGTTGCGCTAAGGTCGCCCAACATGCATGCTCGTAATCGAATAGATCCGGTAGGCAAACATACACTCAAGGTAATAGAATGGATGGTGAGGTCTAGACAGTACAACACAGTATGCGATCAATTCTTTGTAGGATCGAATATCTCAGGTTGGAAAAGTGGTCCCGGTGCAGCATTCGACGGATTAAATAAGCAACGTTGTAACAAAATCCTTCAATGGGTCGAAATGCCTTAATCAATACGAATCCATCCGTTATGGCATGGTCCCAATGGTCCAATGGAGGTCTTTCCAGAAATAACTACGTTTCTAGCCATTCTAGAGTGTCTTTCTAACAGTCGGGACACCTCCAATGGTCATATTGCTTCGCCAAGTCAAATTTCCATTCTGCGTTGTTCTGCTATTCCGGCGAGGTTCAAGTTCTGCAAGCCTGCCTTCTACGAAGTCTTCTCTAGAATCTTCTGCAGTCTTTCTAACTTTGCTTTCTTCTTGCTGAGATTTTTTTCTTTCTTCTCTATGCTCTGAGTCTCTGGGTTCCTCTTTCCATTCGTATTCTTATTTTCTTTTAACGTAGTAACTTCGCATTGCTGAGGGTCTTTCATAGGGTTCAAATGTGATACTTCTTCTCTTACTATTTCTGGGGTAGGTTCTCTTCTTTCTTGCATGGATATATTCTTTAAGCCTTTTTTCCCTTAATTCTTGGTTTTTTTGTTCTCTAGCTTCTTCCTCTGCTTTCCTCTCGATCTGATCTTTCTCAATCTAGGGATTTCCTAACATAAGTGTGAAAGGAGTGCTATTCTCAACAAACTTAATGACCTCAAATTCTTCTTCAGTCGATGCTCCATGGGCGATCATAGGTACATGAGTAATTCTTCCACATAGGGTTATCATCTTTCATTTAAACAATCCTATCCCTCCTAATGAAGGAATCATAGCAGGCTTTCCCAAAATTTCCCAAGTGCTTTCTGGCAGGATATTCACATGTGTTTCTTCATCCAGAACACAGTCTATGTCAAAGTCTCTTATTCTTGTTTCTGTGATCATTTAGTGTTTCTTTCATCTACATTAATATAGTCTCTGATTCTTTCTGGTGCTCTAGTATATCCTTAGTCTCTGGACCTTCTTCATAGTTTTCTTGTCTCATGTTCATCTTTTCAACTTTAGCAATTATTCTAGGGAAATCCAAAACCTCATGACCAACAAATTTACAACAAAGACAGGTAGGGCCTACAACGGGGCATTCCTTAGCAAGATGTCCCGGTCTTCTGCAACTATAACAAAGTGTCAGACCTCTCTTTCTTTTAAACGATCCATAACCTTTCCTTTACAGTGCATTGGGATCACAGTCATGGATCTGCAATCTGCAAAAAATATTTCTAGGGTCCTGCATCCACTTGTTAGTCCAAAATTTCTTTCTATGCATAGGAATAACATATCTTTCACTAACTCTATCAAATTTATTCATATCAAATATTCTTTCTTCTAGTCGTGCCCTAGTTTTCAGACTAGGAAAAAATATATCAAACATACCTAGATTCATACTTGCGAAGTAAAAATTTCCACTTAGATTACCTTTTCCAGAGCACAAAGCTTTAAGATCTTACCTTTTTTCTTCAGATCAGACTTCTCTTCTTAGCACAGATCTTCACAAGCCAAGTAGAATACTGTGCACTAGAAAAACAGATCTATGCACATAGCTTTTTCTTTTCTTCATTTCCCAACAATCATAGTTTGAGGTCCCGGCAACAAAACCATTTGTTAGCACAGGGGAAGACCCATGGTTCAACGCTTCAACAATGCACCAACAAAACCCTAACTACCGGCCCTTTTGGCAACACCTACGAAGCAGATGAAGTCTCACTCGAGGTAGAGGCAGGGGGGGTTGCAGGACTCAGGTGTCTATAGCCTAGTTGGGACATAGATCTATGATCACAATGCTTAACAAAGAACTTAGCAATTAACATTCATTAGTATTTAACCCATATTCACATCGTGGGTTAAACCTTTATTATAGAACATCATAGTATTAATCAATATCTAAGCACATCTAATCAGTTAGAACATGGCATCCGAATAGATCTAACATTCATTCATATACTAAGCACTAAACATCAATGGATCTACCTATCATGTATTAAGATTAAGCAAATAAGTACATACACAACATAGATAACATTGCATAGAGCACATCAACATAGGATATACGTGGTTCACCACAGTGTGGGGCTACGTCCATCAATCTTCTTCTCTTCATATTAGTTTCTTCCAATCTTCTTATATGCACCAAGCCACAAAGCCAACTCCGCATAGGACATGATATTTGCACGCACCTCGCCATATCCTCCTTCCCCAATTTAGGTCATGGCACAAATCCTTCTTACAATCACTTGCACTTAACTCTGCAAGTCTCAGTATGCACAAAGAATTCAGAACTATTCGCACTTAGAAACCTTCACAGGCTCTTGGACAAAGCCAATTAGAACTACTTCTTACATCGCTTAGCTATTTATTTATACATTACAAAAGACACCTACAAGGCACCCAATTGCATCTCATCACAACTTATCATCCCCAGACTGATGGTCAAACAGAAGTTGTCAACAAGTGTTTGGAAACATATTTGAGGTGTTTTTCCAATCTTCTTATTGGAAAGAACTGTTCAAGCTACAAGGCACCCAATTTCATCTCAGCACAACTTATTATCCCCAGATTGATGGTCAAACGGAAGTTGTCAACAAGTGTTTGGAAACATATTTGAGGATTTTTCCCTTAGAAAATCAAAATCAGTGGGCTCAATGGTTACCCCTAGCTTAATGGTGGTACAACACTTCATACCATACATATACACCCATGACTCCTTTTGAAGCAGTATATGGACAAAACCCACCTTCAGTTCTCTCATACTTACCTATTGTCTCAAAGGTCCAGGCGGTTGACTAAATGCTTACAGTCTGAGAGGCTATTCTCTATACCCTCAAAGAGAATTTGGTCATGGCACATAATCGTATGAAGCAACAAGCAGATCAAGGTCGCTCTGAACGGAAATTTGCAGAAGGGGATCAGGTGTTTCTTCGATTGCAACCTTACAAGCAAAATTCCCTCAAGGCTGAGCACTGTCAAAAACTGGGGCCCAAATTTTATGGTCCTTATACCGTTCTCAAGTGTGTGGGACAAGTGGCCTATCAGATAGCTTTGCCGAGTCATTTGAAGCTACATCCTGTTTTTCATGTTTCATGCTTAAAGAAGGTGATTGGAACTAAGTGCCAAATTCAAACCAACCTTCCCAAGTTAGACGAAGAAGGATCCATTTGGCTACAGCCACAAGCAGTTTTGGACCAGCCTGAGTGTTGCCTGCGTTAGATACCAATCAAGGAAGTGTTAATCCAGTGGAAAGATACAACTCCAACAGATGCCACTTGGGAACTTGCTACCATTCTGCAACAACTTCCACATCTCAAGCCTTGAGGACAAGGCTTTTTTTTAAGGGGAAGGACATGTTAGGGTCCTAACCCGCACATAGGTAGAACAATATATTCGGATGTAATAAAGGTCAATATTAATAAGGATTTGCAATAAAATAGAATAAGTCGAATGTAAGAAGACCTAATAGAAGCGTCTACTTCTAGAAAGATCTTCCTCTAGATTCTTCTTTTGACAGACATATTTAGTATAAATAGGAGTCAAGGATATGAGAACCCTAGCTTGGATATTATTGTAATAGAGCTCTGCTCGACTAGAGGTTGTCGCATCGAAGAGGCCCATGAACATTGCTCACAGAATCAAAATGCTATTTCTGTTGTTATTCTTATATTATTTTAGTGTTATTGTGCTGACTGTTCTGGTTATATTGCTGTTATTTTTCCATTTCTAGCATTTTATTTCTATTCTGCATACTTTTTATATCTGGTATATTACAACAAGAATCTCGACACTACAGATGGATGTGTTTTCTACAACAATTTCATTTGGTAATCAAGTACAAGAAGGGTACAAGTAACAAGGTAGTTGATATGCTTTCCAGACCTCCTATTGTTGCTTCTATTATTTTGAATAATACTTCTTTATCTCATGATAGCTATGTAGAAGAATATGCCATCGATGAAGATTTTAAAGAAGTATATGAGAAGCTAACCCATGGTGCATAGGTAGAGAAATATTGTCTACAGGGAAAACTACTCTACCATCTTCGAAAATTATGTATTCCTACAAATGAATGAGTCCATGTAATATGAGAAGCTCACACGTCTCTTGTGTCTAGGCACTTTGTGGTAAGAAAAATTATGGCTCATTTGCAGAAGTTTTGTTATTGGCCTCAAATGAAAGTAATTGTAACTAAATATGTAAAGGGGTGTGTGATGTGTTCTACATGTAAGCCCACTAATAGAAAATTGGGGCTATACTCACCACTTCATGTTCCATCACATCCATGGGAAAGCATTTCCATGGATTTTGTAGGGGTTTTACCAATGACCAAAGGGGGTCATGATTATTTGTATGTCATAGTGGATAGGTTTAGCAAGATGTGTATATTGATTCCATGTAAAAAGAAAATCATTGTTGAGAAGACTACTAATCTCTTCTTTCAGTATGTTTGGGTTCACTTTGGGTTACCCACATCCATTGTCTTGGATTGAGATAATCGATTCCTTGGGGATTTTTGGACTAGCTTGTGGAGAATGATGGACAACAAATTAAAGAGGAGCACTGCTCTTCATCCACGGACTGAAGGATAAATATTGGTGGTAAATATAACAATGGTACTTTTGCTTCGAGGCTACTGCAACAAGCATCCCAAGTTATGGGATGAACATATACCCTATATACAACATGCTTACAAATGAGATTTACATTCCTCCACTTCGAGTTCACCTTTTGAGACATGTTTTGGGAACCTACCCAAAGTTCCTTTGGACTTGATGTATGGGAGAGATGCCGATGTGAATGAAGAATGAACAGAGGACAGAGCCCGCAGGTTCATCTAGAGGATCCAGCAGATACACTAGGAAGTCTGGGAACAACTGGAGAAAATTCAAGCACAGTATAAAGCTCGACGTGACAAGCACAAGGTTGATCATTAGTTCTAGGTTGGAGACCGAGTATGGCCTCACATCACCAAGTAAAGATTGAAGGGTGAAGGAAAGAAACTCAAGCCCATTCGTTATGGACCCTTCACTATCTTGGAGAAAAGCAGCACTAATGCTTTTTGTTTAGATTTTCCACCTTATATGAATATTTACTCAGTTGTGAATGTAGAGAACTTGAAACTTTTTTAGACTCCCATGATCATGGATCAAACCAAATCCTTAATATATCATGCGCTCGCCGCTAGGCCAACGGCCCCATTAATTCATAACTGCCTAGATTTTATTATAAAAAGAGGCTTACGCCAGTGTATGGGAGGAGAACCAAGGGCACGACCGTATAAAATTGGCACGAATTTCTAGACAGAGGCACTCATTTCGAGAAAATTTGTCAGTCATTAGTTGCAGGTGCAAGCACGAAAAATGAGGTGAGATTTTTCTTGGGTCCGAAATTGCCAGACTCAAATCGAGGCATGGAGACATAAATTTATAGGTAAATCTATGCCACAAACACGGTGGTGATGTTTGTTTTCTGATCTGATGAAATCTTATGTAGCTAAACTCCAGAATCAGGTATACTTATGTATTTTTCTGAATTGTTTTGTGGAGTTAATAAAAAGGCCTACCCATTTGAGAGCAGGACCCAGAGATGTAGTCCACCAGGGATGAACTCCGTTATCAAGATTTTGTGTTCATATTTCATGCTTATGTCTCTTCCCTTTTGAGCTTTTCCTTCTTTATGGTGTGCTTTAGTTTATGCTCATTTAATACAATTCTTTAATAAGTCACCGGACGAAAAGATCCTAGATCAGAAATGGATCTTGAGACCTCTATGTACTTTGCACAAGAGCCTCTTACCAATTGAGCTAACCCTTGGACCTAGCTGTGATGTAATATCTGGTCAATTATTATTTATGTCAAATTTCCTTATTTGTTTCTCCAAGTCAATATTAAGGGGGAATAATGGAGATGTGTTGGCCAATATTGACTTTTTTACCTTGACTTGTGGCCTAAATTCACATTAATTTGATTTGACTTTCTCTTAATCAACATTTATAGTGCATATTGGTGATTATTATGTAGGCTTTTGGTCCCATGTTTTTATGGGTTTAGGGGTAGCTAATCTAAACCTTACTCCTATATATTTTAGTGTCTACTTCATTTGTAATGTATATTCATGTGAGTTGTCCTAACTGTTCGCGGTCAATCTGTCATCAGGTGAGCAAAATGGAGACCGCTCTGCATGCCCTGTAGGGTTCACCAAGGCAGAACATCTGTGGCAGCAAGGGTGTTAACAGAAAACAGAAAACAAAACAGGATACAATCTAACTAACAGCTAAAAGCAAATAACAATTCGAAAACAAACAAAAATATCAAACATGAGACAAGAGAGTCGTCAATGGTTCCAGGCTTGATCTATTAGCGAAACCAGAGTACACGCTGAGGGAAGAGATAGGGATTCCATCTCCCTCCAGCGGAAGGTCCTTCGGATCTCTCAAGATTGTGCTTTCCTTACAAAACGAGTAGAGATGAAATGAACAGTGAAAGAACTCTGAGTTAGGCCATTCATTGATGGCTTGTCGAAGACTGAGCTCTGAATCTGGACAGCGTAACTTTACTGGGAATTCTCTGCTGAAACAATGGGTCTCCACGGCTATTTATAGCATTTTCCAGGCGGACACGTAACCAACTTCCGGTGTAAACACGGACCTGTTTAGGGTTCACTTAAGCCATTAATTCGCCGAATTTGCAGAGCCGACCCTGATCCGAGGGTCAAATCATCTCGGGGGTCGGTCCATAGGCAGTCGGGAGGCCGACTTAAGAAATTAATGCGCCGTATTAGTAGATGCACGGCTTTTTATGTGGACAGTCGCGCGTCGGGCACGCTCATGCGCACGCAACACGTTTTTGTCCCACGCATACGCGCACGCACCCTACTGCTGTGAAGCGCCATTTCATTTTTGGTTACTTTGTATAGTTTTTTACTCTTTTGGAATGCTGTGAACTTAATTCAGTGCCATGAATGACTTCATTGTTGTTTTGATGATGTGGAGTTCTTGTCGCCATGTGCAGACGAAATTTTAGTGATAACAGATGCCCCCTGAT
>JZKD02S0128184.1:0-24098 GCA_000966675.3 Picea glauca
CTCTTTTTCCCTACAAAAGATCAAGTTGCAGACATTTTCACAAAGTCTCTTACAGAAGTGAAGTTTTCCAAACTTCAATCTATGTTAGGAGTTTAGGAAGTTGTCATTAAGGGGGGATAGGCTCTAATGTCTCCTTCCTATTTCTATTGTGTCACTATTGTAAATCCTTCAATCCTATCCCAAGTTGTTCTTAAGGGGGGATGTTAGGATATTTAGACACATAGGAGTTAGTTAAGATCTACTTGGTCTAATATGTCGTTAGGTAAAAGTGTGTTTCTTAGTGTGTTTCTTTAGTAAACATTAGTATGCATTTGTAGTTAGGAAATCCGACGATCACGATATGTTCCCAACATAGAGTGATTCGACGGTTCATACTCTCCTCGATATTAACGTCCATTGATCCATGTCTTAACACCTGATTGGTCCATGATCTCTATTTAAAGAGCATGGAGGGTCATTTGTTGATGATCGATTGTGAGAAACTCTCTTGTAAAATCTCTATGTAATCTTTTTCTTTGCATTAATAAACTGCTCCAAGTGGTCATGTTGGCTGGGGTCGTGGATGTTTCCCTATAGGGTTTTACCACTTGAAAACATCGTTGTATTGATCTTTGATCTAGTTATGTGAGTGGTTACTGAAGGTGTTTGTTCTCTGTTGGAATACATGTGTTGTCGAACAGATAATAGTTCCTATTAAGTGTTTTTTAGCCAAAAATCGATATCTTTTGTTGCATTAATCAAGAAATTAGTTCACCTACAATACCACATGATATTAGTGAGAGATCGATTAAGTTAACTCAAGCCTACCTACAATACCACTTGGTAATAATGAGTGCTTGCCCAAATTAATGAATGTCTTTAAGGGCACATTTCAATATTCTCTTCAATGGTATATTCTTCACTATTTTGACATGATTGATCATATCATATTTATTTATCTTATTTAGTTACAAGTTCATCAATGATATAAGCATTTTTTATAACTTACAAGGTAGGGACTAACCACCTCATGGCTTACCTACTTGTTCGTAAAATTGAGAAATTAAATGTTGTTGAAAGTAAATTTAAAATTCAAACAATTACACCACAAAATGAGTGAACAAATGCATGCAACATATATTAATGAGGTGTTTGTCACTCAATCTAAATACCATAACAAATTTTAGAAAATATGAACAATTTTCTTTGAAAATCTTATATTATCAATGATAATTCAGAGTTAATATCTATATTATCTTTTTTTTTTACGCATCATTTTTTAATCCAAGACAGATATAACAATCTTATATTTACCTACGAAAGTTTTTTTATAGTATTCATGATTAGAAAAGGCCTTCATGTGCCCCAACTCAAATTTAAGATTTCTATTGTCTTTGGGTTGATACATAATCTTCTAACACTCAATTTCGAATCCAAATAATATGTACACCAATCTTATAATTGCCTAAAAAGGTTATTTTCTACTCTTCATGATTAATAAAGGCCTTTGTATGATCCACTAATAATATGATGTTTGGTTGACTCATGGGAAAATTTTGAACTAGGATATCCTTCTTTATATTGCATGGTATCACGTCCCCACAAGATGCTTGCCAAAATCTTATGATCATGCACCTCTTGAGGGCATGGAGCACCGTGAAGGTTCTCACTTGGTTGTTTGGAAACACCAAGGATACTTCGTCCGAACTACACCTCTTCACCTAGAGCATACACATACTCGGTTCTAGGCTATAGGAGAGTCACACTCCTACTCTAGTGCAATTCACTTGTATATTTAGACAATTTTGTTAACAACTTAACACTTAGTCATCTAAGCATACATCCATGAACATGCAAAACCAAAAGAACACTTGCGAAACAAGCAAGAGACATACACAAAAATAGTGTGGGAGACACAAGACATGCCTAACACCCAGATAAGTCTTATTATTGTGAAACAATTACAATATGAGCACTACCATCTCAATTTACAACTTGGACAGAGTCGCATGACTCAACTCACTTCAACAAGACATTGATACATAGATTCCAAGAATTGTCCATCACAATGACTTTCACAACTTCTGCAATGCACCCTAGATGTTCTCCCACCACAGACTCGTCGTATCTTCTCCGTCGCAAGACTTCACATAGACATATGGTTCTATCTCATAGCATGTGTCACCCAGACTTGTGACAAGACTTCCCCAACTCCAAAGCCGCCATGTCTACTACTAGATTCAACCCAAAGAAAGTCACCCCAACTCTATTCACAAAATTACCTCAAGGCAGCACAAGTCTTCCCATGTGGAGCGACTTGTCTCCTTGAGGGAGCTCTCCCCTCATCTAAATCTTCCTTAGAACTTTGGTGTCGATGGAACTATGGTGTTTATATTTCTCCCTTCCTTGTTCCTTCTTGGTTGTGCACCCTTATTCTTTTATATGAACTCCAAACATCACCTTCATGAATTGTTGCATCCTTTGGGTGTGTCATGGACCAACACGCCCAAAGGACCCTATGCACCCATTCATGGACCTGCGCACCCAAATGAACCCATGTTCTTGTCAACCTTCATGTCTCTTAGGACTGATGTGCCCCAAATTTGGGTGCACTCCTCATGCCAACACACCCCAACCTCTTTGGTGCACCTTGCCTTGTGCTTCGCCTCATGCTTGGGAAAGCCCCTTGACATGTTTGCATGCCCAAGGTGCCCACTTTCCCAACTAGTGTGACTCTTGGGTGTGGGAGAAACCCCAAATTTTGTCTGCTTGATAACTTGGGAGAGGGTGCACATGCCCTTCTAGCCAAGGAACTTACATCCTCCCCCACCTCAAGTCATTGTCATCCTTGGAAACATCCACAAAATTTAAGATCTCCAAGTCTTCCCGAACTCATGCCCCCATTGCAACTAAGTCTACTGGAAAACCCAAGTTTCATGCCAACTAGAAACCCCAAATTCTTGTCAAGTGGAAACGCCAAGTTTTCCACAAACTAACAAAATTGTAATGCCCCCAACTTTGCATTATCTATCGCTTGAGTCAATACAGTCGCTTCACCCAAATCAAGGATGAAATTCACCCAACTATTTTGCACTATCTTATTCTAATGTTGATACCTTTCTACTATCAAGTTTTGTTGTTGTTTTCATTGTCTTCTACAATTGATTGTTTCCCACTTCACTTCAAAAATTCACCTAAGTGTTGAAATCCTTGTGACTTATTGTTGCAATCATACTACAATTCAATTCCATGCCTTTGCACACTATCAACCCCTACAGATCAAATTGTTTGGGTATCTAATCCATTTGTCACACCCAATCTATGAGCATGCACATCTCCATGTCCTCATATTGTTGTTCTATTTGCAACTTCTATCACTTTGTCCAACCTCAAATACTAAGGCAAGTTTCCACCCTTTCCTCACTACTGCCACCTCCAATCTTCATCAAGAAGATCATCCACAATGTCCAATTTTTGTGCCTCCAAACTTACTAGTATTCCCATACTATTGATCCCCTTGTCATGTTGTTTTCTCTCCCAAGCCGTGAACTAGTCGAATGGAAAGTCCAACCATCACACTCCTTAATTATTCACACCCTCATGCACAAACTAGTCACTTCCTTTCACAATTTAGTTCTTCCACACATGTACTTGGATCAAGGCAAGGTCACCCCTTACCTTGTTGCACTGTGAAGTCACCCCAAAACAAATTCATCCATGGAACCTTGACTCCATTGACCACCTCATGGAACAGTTATATAATATTATACAACCACATACAGTCTGCATCACATCCAAGTTTGTGAAGAGTCAAGGGAAATCATCATGCATCTTTGCACGCCCAACCAACTTTTCCCTTGAAACCCAACTTATGATGAAGTACACAAGTCTAGCTTCCTTGGTCTAATTCGCACCATCTTCATCTGTATATTTGGATATGAAATGTCCCATTTGCACCAAGAACTGTACGTCTAGACTTCCTTTCCCCATTACTTCACCATATAGCTATGTTGATGCATCTACCTCTGTATGTTTTTAAATGGTTAGGCTTCACCCTCAACCATGTTTTCTGTTAGTATCCAGATACTAAATTTTCAAATTTTCTCCTTGTTGCAGGAATGGAGTTATTCTCGTAGCACCGAGAAGTGTCGTTCCTGAGAAAGGATATTTTATATGCCAGAAATAATATTGATCTTCTAACTTGCCTCATTGGAAGGAGGTATAAGAAGGGTGGAAATCCTTATTCCATTCACCTTTTAAACAATGCTATGATGCCTTGATCAAGACTTCACGATTATTTTAAAGTTCTTGGCTGGGAGCCAATCTCCAGCACCTATCATCAAACACAACACAGGTTAGCCACAACATTACCCAACATCATATCCATTAAGCTCTAGTGTTGGTTCAGATGGTTCTGGGTTTTTATCGTGTTTTTCATGGTTCTAATTCTATCAAAGGAGCCTGCATCCATGGTACAACCTTCAACTCCTTCAACTGTAGAGAGATTTTTTTCTAGTGTTTTGTAGCCCTCTCTAAACACAAGGGAAGCATTGGACAAGTATTGTTTTATGTCTAATTTCTAGGAGGTTTTCAAATACAAAGATTAATTGTTGAATTGTGGCATATTGTCTGCACCACTGTAACGGGATTTATCTATACCTTTGTTGGAAATCAATTTGGTCAACTTGGCACAGGTGGAGACAAAGTTGAGATGTTTTGAAGGTTTCTAATTGGAGGTATAAAATTCATTTTCGAAATGGATAAAAGGCAATGCAACCATGTACTCATCTCACTCTGTAATTTCTGTATTCACACATCAACAACATTATACCAAGCCACGAAGAAAGACCATTAACACATGTCAATAAAAAATTGTTCTAGACCATTATTAAAATTTCCACAAGGAAAAATCCCAAGTTAATAGCTCAGGGGATGTACAAGAAGCAGATGAAAGAAGCAACAACATTTCGGATTTTGAATGCAATATATGTTTGGAGATGGCCAGGAAGCCTGTGGTTACCTCTTGTGGCCATTTGTTTTGTTGGGCTTGTTTATATCGATGGCTTCATGTACACTTCAACACTAAAGAATTCCCCATTTGTAAAGGCGAGGTTACAGAGATGAATATTACTCCAATTTACGGTCGAGGTAATGGTAATGTTGATTTTGCAGCAGAGAATGAGAGCACGATTGAAGGATATCAAGGTGAAAAGATTCCTCCCCTGCCCTGGGCACATAGAATCAAGGGTCAACAGGAATTTATTCGATTTCAGAGGCCCACAAGGGCTAGATCTGAGAGATTGGTTGTTGTGAGGACCTATGATGACATGCTCAATACTTTGGCTATTCGGTCTAGGTTACACCAACAATTCAAATTCCATGCCTCCAATTAGCGAACGACATGCTCAACAACGACCTGCACTTGCACTTACTGTAGTGTCCGAGCCTAGGGCTTCGACTTCAAGCACAAACGTAGTCATACAGGATAGTAGAAGTGGAGATTCTATGTTGGAGCAAGAATCCGTGAGATCACCTTCTCCCCAAATAATAAATGGTGCCTCTCGTTCTTTGGATGTGGATGTAGATGGTGGTTCAGTTCATCCGAGGAAAAGAAGGAGGTTCAACTAGATGCTCGAGAGTCCAATCTTACCCTTTTGATCCTGCTTATTGATGGAAACGTTAATGTAGCCTTACGGGCGACATAAGGGTAGTTGTTCCTGCCACTGGTCTTACGTTCAGTATACAACAGATCTGGAAATATATCAGAACTAGAGGAAGACTACACAATCTTGTCTTGTGTTAGAGTTTGGAACAAATAGTACCAGGGTGTTTTCTTAGAGCCATAACTATTAGAAGACTGCACAATCTTGTCTTGTGTTAGAGTTTGGAACAAATAGTACCAGGGTGTTTTCTTAGAGCCATAACTATTAGATTGATGCTTATAACTGTCTTTCTGATTTATATGTGATGACAAGTTCAAATCAAAATGAAGAAATACCCAGATAAAGTAATATAGGGGCATAGAAATGAGCTATTGGTAAGCTTGTTGCATTCAGAAGTTGTTATGAGTATTCACTTTTGGAAATAAATCACAATTTAGGGAGCAGGTTGTTTCCCTGTCATGATTAAGCCTGCATACATAAATGTCAAAAAAGTCAAAATCGAAATCCTAAAGAATATTAAGCAGTGGAAAAGAGAAATATGTATACATTTTCACTCTTGGCTCTCGCCTTTTCAACAACATATAATCTTACTCCAACAGGATAAGAGTAAATCTTGTATCAACAGGGATACGAATGAGATATGTAGCAGGTGGATCTAGTTTAAAAAACACCATTAAAAGGGAATTTGACCTCAAGAGATAATAAGTTAAAGATATGTGGCAATCAACCAAATCTATATTGCAAAAGGGCCAGCAAATACACAGGTGGCAAGATAGATGTCAATTAGAGATATCATTTCCATATTTTCAGCAGTAAATCATTAGTTCCATGTCTCCAGATTTTAAGGATACAAATGGCAAGGCATTTGACTTAAGCTGTCCCAGATTTCTTGCATAATATCATAGATTGTTTTTATTTTTAGTTCATTATTATGATTAGTTCCTAGAAATTAGGAATAATGTGTTTATTACATCTTTCTATTTAAAGAAAGCATTGGGTGGTAGACAAGGGGGGAGAGGCCCGTGAGGGTCAGGCCTAAGAAGATATTGATGAAATAGCATCCAATCTAAGTTATTGTAAGCCTAAAGGCATTTTATTTCTGTAATCGCTTCTGACGTTGGGGATATATGATATTTGTTTTATCAGATTGTGATTTTCTTGTCTAAACACTATTTTTCCATCTTCTTTGTTTTACATTATGTCTTTCATCTTACTTGAAAGAATTACAAACATTGAGAATCAATGGTTTCTCATGGATGATAGATTCCTGAGCGGTAAAGATTTTTCTGTGACTGCCTATCATCCGTGTGTTTTGTTTCAAGTATCGTTGCATCTATTTGACAAAGAGAATCTTGGTTTGATGAGGTGTTCTACTTTTCGTTTATTCTCTATTCATCTACCCATTTACATATAAACGTCTTATCTGATATACAATTTGATTTCCTCCGATCAATAGGGTGTTTACTTGACTCCATGCCCAATGGTGTTTTTACTAATCGACATTTAGCTCGTTTCTCTTTTCCTTTCTCTCCCCGTCTACCTGATCCACCTTCTTTCAAAACCCAAACACATCCTTATTTATAAAATCATTGGAATAACTAAAGATGTGCTAGGCTTGACCCTATAGCAGTCTAGGGGCAACTTCTACCACTAACATTTCCCAAAGAAAGAGAAATGCCCATGCCCAATTATTCTCTTCATGTTGCAATATGCATGTCCGCACAATCCTATAAACCAAGGAAAGTACTAAACTCACCTCCTTCCATCAAGTCACCTCTTTGCAACTCAACATCTATGATGAGTGTGGTAATGCACCCACACTCCTCAAATGTCACAAAAAACTGTCCAAAGTGATCTAAGTAGAATGAGTCACCCCCAAAGAACTTCCATGTCGTATGCATGTTTGTAACGATACTTTAGCCAACCTTAACCAACGACCCTCCTGGATCTTTGATTCATCGCAAATTCATCCACAAGTCACCAAGGTATGGTTTGCCTCATTCAATGTCCCATACCAAAGGTGAGAAAACACCACCCAAGTTACTTGTTCTGCATTCTTCTGATTCAGGTTAACTGCCAACAATTATTGGTTGACTTCTTTGTTGACTCCATCCATCTCCTAGAATGAAACCACCTTTCACCTCTGCAAGTTTCTGAAGTCTAGCATTTTCATCATGACTTGTCAAGTCATTACATGACCCAACAAATATGTCTAAGGCACCAATGCACTAGGGTACCTCATCCAAGATTTATTCAACTACTCAAGTCACCTCCACAATTGCACCCAAGTATTCCTAAGTCCACCACAGGACTTGTCCAAGCGGGTCACCCCAAGCTCTCTGTACCTTCACCCAAGTCAAGGCATCCCAAATATTACATAACTTCATCAACTCTGCACCACTTGAGTCACCAAGTCATCTGACTTCCCTTCAAATAACTCACCGCAACACTTAGGAAATGCAAGAAATCAAAACCAACCATACATTTTCAACAACATTATTGGTTGCAACCATCATTTAATTCTATTTTCTAGGACCTACACTCATCCAAGCCATCGACTATCTGCATGAACTCCCCTCAATCATCATTCGCAGCTACAAAAACCTTTGTTTTGATATAAGGCCGAGTCCATTTATCCACTTCAGAAATACATCTAAGTCCCAAACTTCCCAGGAAATCAGTCGAAATCATCTCCAATGTCATGTCATCTCCAGACCTTGATTGCTTTTCCTTTAAGGCACCATGCACACACCACCCAACTACTAAGCCATATTTTTGCTAATTGAATATCATAACTCTATGAAGAGTTACCTCATATGAAGGTTGCAGTCAATCCAGTCATCCAACAACCAAACTCAACTCAAATATTGTTCTCAGCATTATAAGACACGAAGATATCATGATGAAAATGTGCCCAACCAAATGCCTTGCTACGAAGCTTCTCTAGGTCACATCAATTCATCCAACTCCCCCAAGTGCTTCAACTCATCGCAACCCAAAACTGCTCCACTTTGTGATCACCTCTGAGATCATTGTTCCAATAACCTCTATGATCACCCTCTACAATCAACCATATGATTGTCTGCCTTGCCCAAGTGCTCGATTCACCCCATAAACTATGTTCTTGGACTTATCAAGGTGTGTGCACAGGCATGGCACTTACTTTCATCGCAATTCAAACCAACCAAGTATGTACCCAGACTATCTCTGCAAAAGGTCAATCCACCTTAACAAACCTTCACCAAGTCTGCGCCCAAATTGTCTCTGTGATGAACTCTGTGATGAGTTCTACAACCATCCACCCTGCCCAAGTGCTTTGTTTCACCACAAACATTGCTCTCGGTCTATACAAGGGGTGCATCCAGATCAACCTTCCACTGCACTATCAACCAAAAACTTTGTTGTAAGTTTGATGCAAAGTCTTTACGATGAACCAGTTCACCCCAAAGAACTGTTCACCAAGTCTTTGAACATTCCCACTAAACTAACTTTGTAATCAAATGTGAAACCAACTACAGTGCGCCTCAATACCATCGTTCTAACTGCGGTAGTGGTGAAGAGACAAATCTACTCTAGTACCATCTATCATCAAGATAGTGGTAAAGAGATATCTAATTTGTTCACCAAAATTATCTTTGATACCATCTATTGTCGAGATAGTGGTGAAGAGCTAGCCAATTTGTTCACCAAAATTAGCTATGATACCATATGTCACGTCCCCATAGGATACCTACCCAAATATTATGATTGTGCACCTCTTGAGGGTGTGAAACACTGTGACGATTCTCACTTGGTTGCTTGGAAACACTAAGGATACTTGTCTGAACTACACTTCTTCACCTAGAGCCACTGCAAGGAGAACACCTTCTAGTGGAGGTTTTTGAAAAGGTTTTTAATGTTACAAAATTTGGAAAATTTTTCAAAAAAACCTTTACTACAACATCCTCTATTGGTTGTGGAGGTTTTAGTGTATGTTCCATATAACTAAAAAAAATTGGGTAGGCAAAGGTTGTAGCGGAGGTTTTTTTTTTTTCGGTGTTGTTCTTGTCAAAATGCACCAGTGCGGTATTGAAAAAAACACACCATCACATTACTATAATGAAATGCACGGGTACATTAATATAATAAAAATTCCTCGGATCTTAATATAATGAAAAAATTCCCTGGTAAATTTATAACTAATTCACACTGGTTCCACCTTTTTTGTTGTATGCAGAGCACTGATGCTCTTATAATTACTATGCACATGTTTCACGTTGTTTTCGTATGATGCACCAATGCACTTTAGGAATTTTCTACCCCTGTGTGATTAAGTTATAGTTAGCTCCAGTGCGATAACATTATCCTAAGACCCAATTTGTTTAATATAGCATGTTCCCCGGTGCTTGTTTAATTAGTACATATTAGTATTTGTTTTACCAAGTGCACCGAGGGGTAGTGAAATTTCAAATATTCGAGGTGGGATGTCGACACCATTATTTTTAGTATGCACTGGTGCATATACTATAGTAAAGGAATTGGTGCATAAATAATGTTTATAATCCCGATGCGTATAATAAATGTAACACATTGGTACAAAAATTATTTTTAGTTCCCTAGTTTGTATTTCAAACATGAGCATCGTGTAATTTCAAAATGATAAATATTATTGTATGTTATATCGGTTATGGAATGTTGTGTTTTCTCAATAATATGTACTGGTGCATTATTATAATTAATATGTACCGGTGCGTATGACGCTTAAAAACACACGTGATGTTTATATTATGGCACACACTATCTAGTGAGTTCAAAAGAATACAATGCATTGATATGTATATATTTTAATTCATTATTTTTCACAAATTTTCAATTAATTATTTCAAAATCAAATATTTTTTTATAACAATATTGTTTTGTATTTATGTTATTGCATTTTCATTTTGATATAATGATTTTATTAATGCATTATCCAACCAATTAAACCTCTTTTATTTGTAACAATGTAAATCATCCACTTATTAACTATCCAGGAATGCAACATTTTACAACATTCAACAATGCAATGAAATAAGAAACCCATTTTATTATATATGAATAAGAGACCCATTTTCATACAAAAAGGGACAACATAAAGGTCTAGTGCAATAATCAAATTGAAACCAATTTGTAATTGTTACACTTATTGGTAACATGTGTTCATGCAATTGGGACAATATGTCGAGTACATTAAACAAAATCCTTGATTTTTAGAGACAAATATTCCAAAACATACAACTTGCAGTAACATTCAATTATATATATTGTCATCCATCAGTTGAACTATTAACATTGCTCTAGTTGCGTGCATGTCTCATTTCTTCATCATTTATAGGTGATATTGTACTTTGGTTTTTTAACATATTGTTTTCTTGAGTAGCTTATTTTTTATGTTTTTCCCCTTCATCTTCCATCTACAAACATAGAAATAAATTGTAATAAGTATATCTACATTTTTATATATAGTAGAATATACATGATAGATTAAATAAAAAAACCTACCTTAGCACCAAGTCTTGCATAAACAATACACATTCTTTCGAAGCCATACTTCATAAATTCTCTCAAAATCTCCTATGATGTCTGCATTCCATACTTTGTTTCATGCATGGTTAATACGACATGACAAAGCACAGTCGATATAATCAATATAAATATTTCTTATTTTTTCATTAATTATAAAACAAGGGAAGTTAAGCAACACAACTACTTACAAATTGCTCCATCAAACTTTCATTCTTCAACATATACTCACAACCCAAACTTATCGCAATGTTTATCAATTCATGGGTTGGCTCCTCTTTGTATGTTAGCACCTAGTAGAAGACATCCATAGACAAGTGTAAATTAATTATTTAAATATAAAGATCATAACAAACATGAAATCTTAAGAAAAGTTGAAAACGTAAATACTCACAAAGTTTGCAATCAACCCTTTTATTCCTCATCATCATGTCTTATGTGATGAATGGATTTTATTTGGTTTTCTTTTCTGCAACAAAACAATTGAAAATTATTGTTTCATGCAATATTTGAATTTGATGTACATAAAAGAATAATTAAATGATTGCATACCTTTGATGCACATTGTAGTTGGGATGGCTCCTCTTGCAACAAAATTATGTTCATTTATTTTAACATCTTCTTATACATTTTTTTGGACATCCTGTTGACGGGATCAAAAGACCCATTCAATCAGTTAAGGGATAATGGTCGATGGAAGGTCCCAATTAGACCCACTCTCATTTGGAATAGTGTTTCCAACTAGAATATTGGCCTGGTTGCCACTATTAAAATGATCTAAATATGAAAATTCTAAAGAACTAAACTAGACTAAAATGGTTATTTGTTGTCCTAAGATGCATTGTTTATTTATTCTACTCTATCATGATCAAAAGAAAACTATTATAATAAGTGCAATTAAACATAATATTAATTGCACATAATTAATTCATAGAAGCAAGGAATATAAAAAATTAACAATACAATAAGTCAGACACAAATAATTGATTCACCAACTTGTTATATTGTCACTGCACTTAGTATGAAAATAATGACAACAATAGACATACAAAAATTAATCTAGAAATAGTTCATTTAACTAAAATCCAAACATCCATAGAAATAAAAATGCATGAACAAAATAGTCTCATCCATACACGTTAGGAAAAAAATCTTCAAAATTGTCTCTTGTTCAAATTACCATACAATAGTAGTATTGTCCTAATACTATCCAAGTCCAAAATCCCTTTCTCATTTACAATCATGGCTTCTATAATAATCTTGTGACTATTTACATTCTCAAAATTCAATCATAAGTAAAGGGAATCTTACAAAGAGAGATTCCCCACATTCCTATCCTTATTAGGATTACAAAACAGAAAAGATGAGACATGTGGAGTAGTTATGAAAAATAGGGATCATCATGGGTTCTTCTGCATCTGCATCAAGTCTCAATATTCTTTCTAGAGTGAATAATTGCCCATGATCTTCTTTAATTTCTCTAACTACATTTTTTTCAATGTCTAGCTATGTTGATATTATGGTAGTTGCGGGAGGTATTAAACCTCCACGTGTAACCCTGACAAGAATATAACATTTTGGGAAACAAGAAGAAACCCTAAAGCATTGGACATAACCCTAGAAGATAAGTTGGCTAAAGAAAATAATTAATATTTAGTTTTATCCTCCAGAAAGAGAAGTCAACCCAAACAGCTAAGAAAGATCAATATAAATACAGGATGCCATAACTCATTTGGACACATACAGCTCGCAACTGCAGAAATGCACTGCAAAAATCTAGTAAGTGCGCAAGTTTGGAGAGTAATTGTAGTTGCAACTACTGTAACTTGTATTTTCAATTTTAGGCTTGGAATTTATCTTGGTTATGGTTTGGAATTTTTTCCTTATGCACTATCTCTAGAGAGAGGTATGCTACATTGATTGGCTATTGGTTCTAGGGTTACTTCTAAAATTATTCTCTGTCAAGGTTAAGGTGCTCGGGGGTGGATTTGGACTATGGTTGGGTGACAATATTGTTATATTGTCTATGGTGAAATGAGTAAACCTATTATTTCTAACAGATTATGGGCCCACACTATCTTCATACAGTCTAACCGTTGGAAGATAGATTGGGAGGATTTGCTCAGTTGCAGTTGCAGTTGCAGTCAAAGTTTTGTTGCATCAACGAAACCATAACCCTCTTGCTAAGGAACCTTAAGTGAATAGATTGACCTAATTTTTGGATAGCCTAGTGCACCCTAACCTAGCATACCTTCTGGTACTCTCAGCAAGCTAAGACATCAAGTTTGAGTTTTTGGTCTAAGTCAAAGCAGTCATGAATTTGTCTATGAAGTCAGAAAACAAGTTAGAAGGGGCTTCTAACTTCAGAGCATGGAAGACAATGATTGATCTCATCCTTACCAAGAATAAATTGTTGGATATCATGAAAGGAAATATCGTGGGACCACAGTTTGAAGAAGGAAAATAGAAGAAACCTCAGAACATTGTAGTTATGGATAAGTTCAAAGACAATGACATCAATTCCATGAGTATCATAGTCAACTCTGTAAAATACCACTTGATACTATGGATCTCTCATCTTGACTCATCTGAGAAGATGTATGATTCCTTAACTAACCTCTTCTCAATCAGAAACATTGGACAAGTAATGAGTCTGAAGAATGATCTTTGTGACATGAAAATGAATGATGATGACAGCATAGCATCATACTTGGTAAGAATCTCTTAATTAAGATATCAACTACAAGATATTGAAGAAATCATTTCAGAAAAGGAACTAGTAAATATAGTACTCAATGGCCTTCCCAAGACATGGGATTCATTTTCCACAAGCATGAACACAAGAAAGGATTATCCCACATTTGAAGAACTTTGGACTTGTTGTGCACAAGAAGAATCAAGGATTAGCACAAAAGAGAAATTCAAAAGGAAAGATGATTATCAAGCCTACACAACAAAGTTCAAGAAATTCAGGAATAAGAAGAAGTTTGACTCAAGAAAGAAACCAAATGAAGAGAAGGATATGTCAAAAATAAAATGCTTCAACTGTCGAAAATATGGTCACTACAAGAATCATTATCCTGATTTAAAGAAAAGGAAGGAAACACATGAAGCAACAGTTTTCGAAGAAAAGGAACCCTCAAAGAAAGTCAAACAAGATGAAGGAGATTTCTTCATCTAATTCAAGGTAACAATATTCTTCAAATTTCTTGTACATACCATGTTTACATAGTTTTTGTACATATCATGTATATCTATTTCTTAGAAGATAATATGTTCAAGTAAAACAACACCTATGAAAGAACAACAAAATAAGGATTGATATCACGATGACTATAAGTCAAAGCAATACACATGAAAATATGAAGTACATTGAAAATCTTTGGTAACAATTCCTGTGGAAGATATTATATAAGTAACAACTTCCAGATAAATCGAAATTGGAATCAAACTTGAAGAGAACCAAAAGGAGTCAAAATATAAAGAAGTCAACAATCAAGAGAAAACTAGAAAAAGACCTGTGACACCTTGCAGAAGGAAATAAGGATGCAGACATAAGCGTGGACTATCTTAGATGGAGGGAGATGATTACATAATTCCAAAAGAAGAGCATGCATTCATACATGAAGAAAGGATTAGGAGAGAACTAATCCTAAATATGATCCATTGAGGATTATGAAGTATTTATCCATGTTCCCATTGAAAGTAGAAGCCATGATAAGGAGCATGTGTTATTTTTGACTCTAAAAGAAGTATTCCTCGAAAACAAGCCTTAAAGTATCCTTGGTTGTCCATATACATCCATGATCCTATGATGAAAGGAATAATTTGGAATCCTTAGGGCATATACAAGACCCCATGGACCCAAGAGCTAAAGAGAGACATGAGGAAGAACATGAAGATTCCAAGAAAGAAAGAAAAGCAAGAACAACCAGTTATTATACCAAGAATCACAAGANTACATTTTCACTCTTGGCTCTTGCCTTTTCAACAACATATAATCTTACTCCAACAGGATATGAGTAAATCTCGTATCAACAGGGATACGAATGAGATATGTAGCAGGTGGATCCAGTTTAAAAAACACCATTAAAAGGGAATTTGACCTCAAGAGATAATAAGTTAAAGATATGTGGCAATCAGCCAAATCTATATTGCAAAAGGGCCAGCAAATACACAGGTGGCAAGATAGATGTCAATTAGAGATATCATTTCCATATTTTCAGCAGTAAATCATTAGTTCCATGTATCCAGATTTTAAAGATACAAATGGCAAGGCATTTGACTTAAGCTGTCCCAGATTTCTTGCATAATATCATAGATTGTTTTTATTTTTAGTTCATTATTATGATTAGTTCCTAGCAATTAGGAATAATGTGTTTATTACATCTTTCTATTTAAAGAAAGCATTGGGTGGTAGACAAGGGGGGAGAGGCCCGTGAGGGTCAAGCCTAAGAAGATATTGATGAAATAGCATCCAATCTAAGTTATTGAAAGCCTAAAGGCATTTTATTTCTGTAATCGCTTCTGACATTGGGGATATATGATATTTGTTTTATCATATTGTGATTTTCTTGTCTAAACACTATTTTTCCATCTTCTTTGTTTTACATTATGTCTTTCATCTTACTTGAAAGAATTACAAACATTGAGAATCAATGGTTTCTCATGGATGATAGATTCCTGAGCGGTAAAGATTTTTCTGTGACTGCCTATCATCCGTGTGTTTTGTTTCAAGTATCGTTGCATCTATTTGACAAAGAGAATCTTGGTTTGATGAGGTGTTCTACTTTTCGTTTATTCTCTATTCATCTACCCATTTACATATAAACGTCTTATCTGATATACAATTTGATTTCCTCCGATCAATAGGGTGTTTACTTGACTCCATGCCCAATGGTGTTTTTACTAATCGACATTTAGCTCGTTTCTCTTTTCCTTTCTCTCCCCGTCTACCTGATCCACCTTCTTTCAAAACCCAAACACATCCTTATTTATAAAATCATTGGAATAACTAAAGATGTGCTAGGCTTGACCCTATAGCAGTCTAGGGGCAACTTCTACCACTAACATTTCCCAAAGAAAGAGAAATGCCCATGCCCAATTATTCTCTTCATGTTGCAATATGCATGTCCGCACAATCCTATAAACCAAGGAAAGTACTAAACTCACCTCCTTCCATCAAGTCACCTCTTTGCAACTCAACATCTATGATGAGTGTGGTAATGCACCCACACTCCTCAAATGTCACAAAAAACTGTCCAAAGTGATCTAAGTAGAATGAGTCACCCCCAAAGAACTTCCATGTCGTATGCATGTTTGTAACGATACTTTAGCCAACCTTAACCAACGACCCTCCTGGATCTTTGATTCATCGCAAATTCATCCACAAGTCACCAAGGTATGGTTTGCCTCATTCAATGTCCCATACCAAAGGTGAGAAAACACCACCCAAGTTACTTGTTCTGCATTCTTCTGATTCAGGTTAACTGCCAACAATTATTGGTTGACTTCTTTGTTGACTCCATCCATCTCCTAGAATGAAACCACCTTTCACCTCTGCAAGTTTCTGAAGTCTAGCATTTTCATCATGACTTGTCAAGTCATTACATGACCCAACAAATATGTCTAAGGCACCAATGCACTAGGGTACCTCATCCAAGATTTATTCAACTACTCAAGTCACCTCCACAATTGCACCCAAGTATTCCTAAGTCCACCACAGGACTTGTCCAAGCGGGTCACCCCAAGCTCTCTGTACCTTCACCCAAGTCAAGGCATCCCAAATATTACATAACTTCATCAACTCTGCACCACTTGAGTCACCAAGTCATCTGACTTCCCTTCAAATAACTCACCGCAACACTTAGGAAATGCAAGAAATCAAAACCAACCATACATTTTCAACAACATTATTGGTTGCAACCATCATTTAATTCTATTTTCTAGGACCTACACTCATCCAAGCCATCGACTATCTGCATGAACTCCCCTCAATCATCATTCGCAGCTACAAAAACCTTTGTTTTGATATAAGGCCGAGTCCATTTATCCACTTCAGAAATACATCTAAGTCCCAAACTTCCCAGGAAATCAGTCGAAATCATCTCCAATGTCATGTCATCTCCAGACCTTGATTGCTTTTCCTTTAAGGCACCATGCACACACCACCCAACTACTAAGCCATATTTTTGCTAATTGAATATCATAACTCTATGAAGAGTTACCTCATATGAAGGTTGCAGTCAATCCAGTCATCCAACAACCAAACTCAACTCAAATATTGTTCTCAGCATTATAAGACACGAAGATATCATGATGAAAATGTGCCCAACCAAATGCCTTGCTACGAAGCTTCTCTAGGTCACATCAATTCATCCAACTCCCCCAAGTGCTTCAACTCATCGCAACCCAAAACTGCTCCACTTTGTGATCACCTCTGAGATCATTGTTCCAATAACCTCTATGATCACCCTCTACAATCAACCATATGATTGTCTGCCTTGCCCAAGTGCTCGATTCACCCCATAAACTATGTTCTTGGACTTATCAAGGTGTGTGCACAGGCATGGCACTTACTTTCATCGCAATTCAAACCAACCAAGTATGTACCCAGACTATCTCTGCAAAAGGTCAATCCACCTTAACAAACCTTCACCAAGTCTGCGCCCAAATTGTCTCTGTGATGAACTCTGTGATGAGTTCTACAACCATCCACCCTGCCCAAGTGCTTTGTTTCACCACAAACATTGCTCTCGGTCTATACAAGGGGTGCATCCAGATCAACCTTCCACTGCACTATCAACCAAAAACTTTGTTGTAAGTTTGATGCAAAGTCTTTACGATGAACCAGTTCACCCCAAAGAACTGTTCACCAAGTCTTTGAACATTCCCACTAAACTAACTTTGTAATCAAATGTGAAACCAACTACAGTGCGCCTCAATACCATCGTTCTAACTGCGGTAGTGGTGAAGAGACAAATCTACTCTAGTACCATCTATCATCAAGATAGTGGTAAAGAGATATCTAATTTGTTCACCAAAATTATCTTTGATACCATCTATTGTCGAGATAGTGGTGAAGAGCTAGCCAATTTGTTCACCAAAATTAGCTATGATACCATATGTCACGTCCCCATAGGATACCTACCCAAATATTATGATTGTGCACCTCTTGAGGGTGTGAAACACTGTGACGATTCTCACTTGGTTGCTTGGAAACACTAAGGATACTTGTCTGAACTACACTTCTTCACCTAGAGCCACTGCAAGGAGAACACCTTCTAGTGGAGGTTTTTGAAAAGGTTTTTAATGTTACAAAATTTGGAAAATTTTTCAAAAAAACCTTTACTACAACATCCTCTATTGGTTGTGGAGGTTTTAGTGTATGTTCCATATAACTAAAAAAAATTGGGTAGGCAAAGGTTGTAGCGGAGGTTTTTTTTTTTTCGGTGTTGTTCTTGTCAAAATGCACCAGTGCGGTATTGAAAAAAACACACCATCACATTACTATAATGAAATGCACGGGTACATTAATATAATAAAAATTCCTCGGATCTTAATATAATGAAAAAATTCCCTGGTAAATTTATAACTAATTCACACTGGTTCCACCTTTTTTGTTGTATGCAGAGCACTGATGCTCTTATAATTACTATGCACATGTTTCACGTTGTTTTCGTATGATGCACCAATGCACTTTAGGAATTTTCTACCCCTGTGTGATTAAGTTATAGTTAGCTCCAGTGCGATAACATTATCCTAAGACCCAATTTGTTTAATATAGCATGTTCCCCGGTGCTTGTTTAATTAGTACATATTAGTATTTGTTTTACCAAGTGCACCGAGGGGTAGTGAAATTTCAAATATTCGAGGTGGGATGTCGACACCATTATTTTTAGTATGCACTGGTGCATATACTATAGTAAAGGAATTGGTGCATAAATAATGTTTATAATCCCGATGCGTATAATAAATGTAACACATTGGTACAAAAATTATTTTTAGTTCCCTAGTTTGTATTTCAAACATGAGCATCGTGTAATTTCAAAATGATAAATATTATTGTATGTTATATCGGTTATGGAATGTTGTGTTTTCTCAATAATATGTACTGGTGCATTATTATAATTAATATGTACCGGTGCGTATGACGCTTAAAAACACACGTGATGTTTATATTATGGCACACACTATCTAGTGAGTTCAAAAGAATACAATGCATTGATATGTATATATTTTAATTCATTATTTTTCACAAATTTTCAATTAATTATTTCAAAATCAAATATTTTTTTATAACAATATTGTTTTGTATTTATGTTATTGCATTTTCATTTTGATATAATGATTTTATTAATGCATTATCCAACCAATTAAACCTCTTTTATTTGTAACAATGTAAATCATCCACTTATTAACTATCCAGGAATGCAACATTTTACAACATTCAACAATGCAATGAAATAAGAAACCCATTTTATTATATATGAATAAGAGACCCATTTTCATACAAAAAGGGACAACATAAAGGTCTAGTGCAATAATCAAATTGAAACCAATTTGTAATTGTTACACTTATTGGTAACATGTGTTCATGCAATTGGGACAATATGTCGAGTACATTAAACAAAATCCTTGATTTTTAGAGACAAATATTCCAAAACATACAACTTGCAGTAACATTCAATTATATATATTGTCATCCATCAGTTGAACTATTAACATTGCTCTAGTTGCGTGCATGTCTCATTTCTTCATCATTTATAGGTGATATTGTACTTTGGTTTTTTAACATATTGTTTTCTTGAGTAGCTTATTTTTTATGTTTTTCCCCTTCATCTTCCATCTACAAACATAGAAATAAATTGTAATAAGTATATCTACATTTTTATATATAGTAGAATATACATGATAGATTAAATAAAAAAACCTACCTTAGCACCAAGTCTTGCATAAACAATACACATTCTTTCGAAGCCATACTTCATAAATTCTCTCAAAATCTCCTATGATGTCTGCATTCCATACTTTGTTTCATGCATGGTTAATACGACATGACAAAGCACAGTCGATATAATCAATATAAATATTTCTTATTTTTTCATTAATTATAAAACAAGGGAAGTTAAGCAACACAACTACTTACAAATTGCTCCATCAAACTTTCATTCTTCAACATATACTCACAACCCAAACTTATCGCAATGTTTATCAATTCATGGGTTGGCTCCTCTTTGTATGTTAGCACCTAGTAGAAGACATCCATAGACAAGTGTAAATTAATTATTTAAATATAAAGATCATAACAAACATGAAATCTTAAGAAAAGTTGAAAACGTAAATACTCACAAAGTTTGCAATCAACCCTTTTATTCCTCATCATCATGTCTTATGTGATGAATGGATTTTATTTGGTTTTCTTTTCTGCAACAAAACAATTGAAAATTATTGTTTCATGCAATATTTGAATTTGATGTACATAAAAGAATAATTAAATGATTGCATACCTTTGATGCACATTGTAGTTGGGATGGCTCCTCTTGCAACAAAATTATGTTCATTTATTTTAACATCTTCTTATACATTTTTTTGGACATCCTGTTGACGGGATCAAAAGACCCATTCAATCAGTTAAGGGATAATGGTCGATGGAAGGTCCCAATTAGACCCACTCTCATTTGGAATAGTGTTTCCAACTAGAATATTGGCCTGGTTGCCACTATTAAAATGATCTAAATATGAAAATTCTAAAGAACTAAACTAGACTAAAATGGTTATTTGTTGTCCTAAGATGCATTGTTTATTTATTCTACTCTATCATGATCAAAAGAAAACTATTATAATAAGTGCAATTAAACATAATATTAATTGCACATAATTAATTCATAGAAGCAAGGAATATAAAAAATTAACAATACAATAAGTCAGACACAAATAATTGATTCACCAACTTGTTATATTGTCACTGCACTTAGTATGAAAATAATGACAACAATAGACATACAAAAATTAATCTAGAAATAGTTCATTTAACTAAAATCCAAACATCCATAGAAATAAAAATGCATGAACAAAATAGTCTCATCCATACACGTTAGGAAAAAAATCTTCAAAATTGTCTCTTGTTCAAATTACCATACAATAGTAGTATTGTCCTAATACTATCCAAGTCCAAAATCCCTTTCTCATTTACAATCATGGCTTCTATAATAATCTTGTGACTATTTACATTCTCAAAATTCAATCATAAGTAAAGGGAATCTTACAAAGAGAGATTCCCCACATTCCTATCCTTATTAGGATTACAAAACAGAAAAGATGAGACATGTGGAGTAGTTATGAAAAATAGGGATCATCATGGGTTCTTCTGCATCTGCATCAAGTCTCAATATTCTTTCTAGAGTGAATAATTGCCCATGATCTTCTTTAATTTCTCTAACTACATTTTTTTCAATGTCTAGCTATGTTGATATTATGGTAGTTGCGGGAGGTATTAAACCTCCACGTGTAACCCTGACAAGAATATAACATTTTGGGAAACAAGAAGAAACCCTAAAGCATTGGACATAACCCTAGAAGATAAGTTGGCTAAAGAAAATAATTAATATTTAGTTTTATCCTCCAGAAAGAGAAGTCAACCCAAACAGCTAAGAAAGATCAATATAAATACAGGATGCCATAACTCATTTGGACACATACAGCTCGCAACTGCAGAAATGCACTGCAAAAATCTAGTAAGTGCGCAAGTTTGGAGAGTAATTGTAGTTGCAACTACTGTAACTTGTATTTTCAATTTTAGGCTTGGAATTTATCTTGGTTATGGTTTGGAATTTTTTCCTTATGCACTATCTCTAGAGAGAGGTATGCTACATTGATTGGCTATTGGTTCTAGGGTTACTTCTAAAATTATTCTCTGTCAAGGTTAAGGTGCTCGGGGGTGGATTTGGACTATGGTTGGGTGACAATATTGTTATATTGTCTATGGTGAAATGAGTAAACCTATTATTTCTAACAGATTATGGGCCCACACTATCTTCATACAGTCTAACCGTTGGAAGATAGATTGGGAGGATTTGCTCAGTTGCAGTTGCAGTTGCAGTCAAAGTTTTGTTGCATCAACGAAACCATAACCCTCTTGCTAAGGAACCTTAAGTGAATAGATTGACCTAATTTTTGGATAGCCTAGTGCACCCTAACCTAGCATACCTTCTGGTACTCTCAGCAAGCTAAGACATCAAGTTTGAGTTTTTGGTCTAAGTCAAAGCAGTCATGAATTTGTCTATGAAGTCAGAAAACAAGTTAGAAGGGGCTTCTAACTTCAGAGCATGGAAGACAATGATTGATCTCATCCTTACCAAGAATAAATTGTTGGATATCATGAAAGGAAATATCGTGGGACCACAGTTTGAAGAAGGAAAATAGAAGAAACCTCAGAACATTGTAGTTATGGATAAGTTCAAAGACAATGACATCAATTCCATGAGTATCATAGTCAACTCTGTAAAATACCACTTGATACTATGGATCTCTCATCTTGACTCATCTGAGAAGATGTATGATTCCTTAACTAACCTCTTCTCAATCAGAAACATTGGACAAGTAATGAGTCTGAAGAATGATCTTTGTGACATGAAAATGAATGATGATGACAGCATAGCATCATACTTGGTAAGAATCTCTTAATTAAGATATCAACTACAAGATATTGAAGAAATCATTTCAGAAAAGGAACTAGTAAATATAGTACTCAATGGCCTTCCCAAGACATGGGATTCATTTTCCACAAGCATGAACACAAGAAAGGATTATCCCACATTTGAAGAACTTTGGACTTGTTGTGCACAAGAAGAATCAAGGATTAGCACAAAAGAGAAATTCAAAAGGAAAGATGATTATCAAGCCTACACAACAAAGTTCAAGAAATTCAGGAATAAGAAGAAGTTTGACTCAAGAAAGAAACCAAATGAAGAGAAGGATATGTCAAAAATAAAATGCTTCAACTGTCGAAAATATGGTCACTACAAGAATCATTATCCTGATTTAAAGAAAAGGAAGGAAACACATGAAGCAACAGTTTTCGAAGAAAAGGAACCCTCAAAGAAAGTCAAACAAGATGAAGGAGATTTCTTCATCTAATTCAAGGTAACAATATTCTTCAAATTTCTTGTACATACCATGTTTACATAGTTTTTGTACATATCATGTATATCTATTTCTTAGAAGATAATATGTTCAAGTAAAACAACACCTATGAAAGAACAACAAAATAAGGATTGATATCACGATGACTATAAGTCAAAGCAATACACATGAAAATATGAAGTACATTGAAAATCTTTGGTAACAATTCCTGTGGAAGATATTATATAAGTAACAACTTCCAGATAAATCGAAATTGGAATCAAACTTGAAGAGAACCAAAAGGAGTCAAAATATAAAGAAGTCAACAATCAAGAGAAAACTAGAAAAAGACCTGTGACACCTTGCAGAAGGAAATAAGGATGCAGACATAAGCGTGGACTATCTTAGATGGAGGGAGATGATTACATAATTCCAAAAGAAGAGCATGCATTCATACATGAAGAAAGGATTAGGAGAGAACTAATCCTAAATATGATCCATTGAGGATTATGAAGTATTTATCCATGTTCCCATTGAAAGTAGAAGCCATGATAAGGAGCATGTGTTATTTTTGACTCTAAAAGAAGTATTCCTCGAAAACAAGCCTTAAAGTATCCTTGGTTGTCCATATACATCCATGATCCTATGATGAAAGGAATAATTTGGAATCCTTAGGGCATATACAAGACCCCATGGACCCAAGAGCTAAAGAGAGACATGAGGAAGAACATGAAGATTCCAAGAAAGAAAGAAAAGCAAGAACAACCAGTTATTATACCAAGAATCACAAGA
>JZKD02S0128206.1:11230-24098 GCA_000966675.3 Picea glauca
AATAATATCCAAGACAAAATTTCTCATATCCTCGACTTCTATTTATACTAAATATGTCTATCAAAAGAACCATTTAGAGGAAGATCTTTCTAGAAGCAGAAGATTCTATTAGGTCTTCTTATATTGGACTTATTCTTCCTTATTTATAGGCCTTATTAATATTGACCTTTAGTACATGGGAATATATTATTCTACCTATGTGAGGGGTGAGGTCCCTAACATGCCCTCAACCTTAAAAAGAACCTTGACCTCAAGGCTTGAGATGGGGAAATCATTGCAGAATGGTAGCTGGTTCCCAAGTGGCATCTGCTGGAGTTGTATCTTTCCACTGGACTAACACTTCCTTGATGCTTCGTTGACGCAGACGACACTCACACTGGTCCAAAACTGCTTGTGGCTGTAGCCAAATGGAGCCTTCTTTGTTCTACTCGAGAAGGGTGGTTTAGGTTTGGCACTTAGTTCCAATCACCTTCTTTAAGCAGGAAACATGAAAAAAAGGATGGATCTTAGAATGACTGGGAAAAGCTAATTGATAGGCCACCTATCCCACATGCTTATGTATCATATAAGGACCATAAACGTTTGGTGCCAGTTTCTGACACTGGTCATCCTTGAGGGAATTTTGCTGGTAAGGTTGCAGTCAAAGAAACACTTGATCCCCTTCTGCAAATTGACATTCAAAGTGACCTTGATCTTCTTTTTGATTCATGTGATTCTGGGCCATGACCAAATTCTCTTTGAGGGTACAGAAAATAGCCTCTCGAACTGTAAGTGTTTGGTCAACCGCCTGGACCTTCGAGACACCTGAAAAATATGAGAGAATTGAAGTTGGATTTTGTCCATATGCCACTTCAAAAGGATTCACGTGGGTAGTTGTATGGTATGAAGTGTTGTACCACCATTCAACTAGTGGTAACCATTGAGCCCACTGATGTTGCCTTTCCGATGCAAAACACCGCAAATATGTTTCCAAACATTTTTTGACAAATTAAGTGTGGCCATCAAACTGGGGATGATAAGTTGTGCTGAGATGAAATTGGGTGCCTTGTAGTTTGAACAGATCTTGCCAAAAATTGTTGGTGAAAGTTGGGTCACGATAAAAAACAATAGAATGCGGCATGCCTTGAAGCTTGAAGACCTGATTCATGAAAAGTTGATCCACAATGGATGTTGTAAATGGGTGTTGAAGAGCAAAAAAATGAGCATACTTGGAAAGACAATCAACAACCACCATAATGACCGATTTATTGCATGATTTAGGTAATCCTACATTAAAATCCATAGAGATCTCCCGCCAAATAGTAAGTGGAATCGAAAGCAGTTGGAGTGTGCCCGAAGATTTGACTATTTCTCCCTTGTCGCATTGACACACATCACATTCAGCCACAAAATTACAAATGTCACGTTTCATACCATCCCAGAAAAAATAACATTTGACCCAATCAGAGGTTTTGGTAAACCCAAAGTGCCCAGCTGTGGGTGTATCATGAAGCCTAGAAAGTACCACAGATTTAAGTTTTGACTGTTTACTTAGATACAAACAGCCTTTGTATCAAAGATCCTAATTGAGCCAATAGTAACCTTGTGAAACTGGAGAATTGGACTGCAATTGTTGTATCAAATGTGAACTTTTGGGATCATGTAGCCATTCCTGGCGAACAACTTGGAGAAAATTTGGGATAATGAAGGAGATAGAAAAAAGGGACCCTTCATCTTCATATTTTCAGAAAATTGCATCAACAACCACATTGTCTTTTACTTTATTGTAAATGATCTCATAATCATATCCAAAGAGATTAGTCACCCATTTTTGTTGCGTAGGGGAGGAAAGGTGTTGTTCCATAAAATACTTAAGGATTTGATGATCTGTCTTAATTTGGAAGAATTTCCCTAATAGATAAGGGAACCAAAAATCCACGACATGCAGAATAGCCAACATTTCCTTTTCATATATTGATTTTCCCAAATTTCTCTTGGAAATTCGTTTGCTGGTAAAGGCCAAAGTTCGACCCTTTTGCATAAGGAAAGCGCAATTCCTTTTCCGGAAGCATCACATTCCAGGACAAAGGTATTTGTTAAATCAGGAAGGGCCAGGACTGGAGTGGTGCACATGGCCATATTCAAGGTTTAAAAATCGTGAGCAGGTGCTGGAGTCCAAGTGAAATAATTATTTTTAAGGAGTGCAGTGAGAGGTGCCACAATATTTCCATAATTATTAACAAACTTGCGATAATAACCTGTTAAACCCATAAATCCCCACAATCTTTTGAGATTCTTTGGGTGAGGCCAATATTGCATAGCTTCAATCTTTTCAGGATCCACCCTGACGTCGACCTTTCCCACAAGATGAACCAAGTACTCGACTTTTGAGGCACCAAAAGAACATTTAGATTGTTTCAGGAAAAGTTGGTGCTAAGAGAGTAGATGGAAAAATAGATCCACATGAGCAAGATGCATGTTCAGGTTTTGCAATAGATGACGATATCATCAAATAAAACTAACACAAAATGATGGATAAAAGGACAGAAGACATGATTCATGAGGATTTGGAAAGTGGAGGGAGAATTACACAAGCCAAAGGGAATGACCAAAAACTCATAGTGGCCCTGATGAGTTATAAAGTAAGTCTTAGGAATGTCTGCCTTTTTCATACGGATATGGTGATAGCCCAAACAAAGATCAAGTTTAGTGAAAAACTGGGCGCCACTCAATTCATCCAAGAGGTCATCAATGACAGGAATGAGAAATTTGTCTTTGATGGTGAGTTTTTTTAGGGCGTGAAAGTCAGGACACATGCGCCAAGAAAATTCTTTCTTAAGGACCATGAACACAGGAGAAGAGTAGGGGCTCGTACTATGGAGGATAAGACCTGGGTTGAGCAGTTCTTGAACCATTTTCTCAATTATATATTTTTTTGGAAAAAGGGTGACGATAAGGATGGATATTGGGAGGAAGGATTCCTGGGACAAGGGGAATGGAATGATCATGAACACCACAAGAAGGAGGGAGTCCATTGGGAGTGGAAAAAAACACTTGATGTTTATATAGGATGGATTGGAGGTCCTGTGGCACAAAGGGTATCTCAGTGGATTGTATGGCATGGATATGGGAAATAATTCCACAATGACCTTTTTTGAGAAGGTTTTCCATGCAATGGGAACTAATGATCTCCGGGGACTTGATGTTGATGCCTTGGAACTTATATTGTTGGCCCTCCTGGTCGAATTTCATGTTTAATTCCTTAAAATCCACGACAATGGGACCTAATGTCCTTAGCCATTTTGCACCCAACACAATGTCACAACCACCCATGTCGATAGAAGACATATGAGATATCATATGGTAGTCACCAATTTGGAGACACACATTTTCACAATGCCCTCCACATTTCATGGACCCACCATTGACAATCATGATTTGGAAATTGTTAAATGCAAAGAAATAGAAATTAGTTTCTTGGGCAATGCGGAGATGAATAAACTTATGGGTACTTCCACTATCAATAAGAATGATGACCTTCATATGCTTGATGTAACCAATTAGCTTAAGGGTTTGGGGAGCATAGAAGCCAGTGAGAGAATTTAGGGAAATAACCGATTCTACTTTGGGAGGCTCTGAGGCATTTATGTCAGTGGTTTCAGGTGACACAAACATAAGGGGAGCCTCAACATTATTTTCTGAAACATCCTCCAATATGTCCATAAAAATATTTTGTTCCTTACAGTTGTGTCCCGAAAAATACTTGTCATCAAAATTATAACAAAGGCCTTTGAGTTGGCGTTCATACATTTCGCCCTTGGTCAATTTATGGATCTTTAATGGAGTGTAAGGAGGAGTGGGAGTGACTCGTTTAGTCTGAGGAATAAAGGAGGGTTTGTTGTTTTGAGAAGAAAAAACCTGTTGTGCTTCCTTAGCTCTTTTAGTAGCGTCCACCCAAATTTGATGCTAAGCGATGAGGACATGAGCACTAATCTCATCCTTGAGGCCACTGATAAAACATTCTCAGAAAAAATCATCAAACATGCCCTATGTCCGAAAATCTAGTCGCTCAAAAACAGTTATAAAGTCTTCGACTATGCTAGATTGTTTCAACTTTGTCAAATGACCTTAATAGTTGGTGTCAGTGTCAAATCATTCATAAAGCTCTTCCACAAAGTGTGTCCAAGCCACATACCCTTGGCGAGATTTTTTTCTCCATTTCCACCATTGCCAACACTCTTGATCTATATGGAGAACACCATACCAGAGTTTGTCCAAATCATCTGTAATGCCATACAAAGAGAAATAATGTTCCATTTGAGTTACCCAGCTAGTGTGATCTGATCCTTCAAATTTGATCACATCCACAGGAGGAAATCATAGGTCACGCTAAAAGTGATGGGGCTGAAAATTTTGGGAATGAGAGGAAGTTTCACCTTCGGTATGCAAAGGTGGGTCAGATAAGGGAAGATCTACAATGATATGCAGCTTGGCATAGATATTCATAGAAACATATTCAATATGGGTAGTAATGTCTTGTTTGAGCTCTTGTTTGAGTTCCTCTATTGAGGCGACGATGGAGTAATGCATCTTTTGATTGATGGTGGCAATATTGGCACTGAGCTGTCACACTTGTTGTTGGGTTTCTATGAAATTAGAGTGCAAGGTAGTGAAGAGATCTTTCAAGTCTTAGCTATGGGTTTGGACCATGATGATGAGCGAACATGAAAAGGGGCAGGTGGGACCACACATAAAATGGGTTATGGGTGAAGTGTATCACAACGATCAGGGAGACGAGTTGAATCCAATGGGGTAAAGCCCAAATAATTGTGTTGGAAGTGGGTCGGGTCCACAATTTATTTTTTTACTGAAAAATGATAGGGATGACTACGATAAGGGAGAAGAGAGAAGTCCAATGGAGTAGGTATCAAATAATGGTGCCAACATGATCCATACTTTTATTTATTTATTTACTCCTGCGAAGTTATACTCCAATCTTAAGAATACTACAGTGATGAAATGCCCAAATTTCTAACAAGAAGAAATGTGTAGTAATTTTGGAACTTGAATGCATGATACATATTTGCGCTGCAATAGATATTGTCTGTTATGTTTCTCTTTCCATCCCAAGGGTTAGGTATTCTAGGGTTCTACAGATAAGGTTTTTCCCTATGCTATAGCTCTTTGATACACGTGTGGGGTCCAATAATAGTACTTGGACCAATATCTCAAGGCACCAACTAAGGAGGCTAGACCATGCCCTTAGTCGTACTACCTGACTACCCAAATACTAGAGAGTATCTTCCTGAGTGTTTTTCTCGGTGGAACTATAACAATTAGGAGACCGATCAATTTATCTATGGAGGGATTTAGGAGATCTAGGATGATCCGTATACATGTGTTTTTTTATGTGCTACCGCTCAAAGCGGTACCAACAGGGGTTACAAGGGTGGCCAACAATTGTGTGCTTAAATACCACTTGTATTTATTGCGTGTATGAATCATCGACCGTGGGTTTCTGTGTGTAATGACATATCTGTGTAGCTTAATGACGTTGGAATACATCTCTACCCTGAAAAAAAGTTAACCCACAATTTTCTGTCGAGGAAAGTGCTCTAATACCACTTATAATATTCCATATACAAAAAGTATGCAAAAAAAAAAAAAAAGCTAGAAATGGAAGATGAACAACAATATAACAAAAAACATACCACAATAATACCAAAATGATACCAGAATAACACCAGAAACAGAACTTTGATTACTGAGAGCAATGTTCACTTGCCTCTTCAAGGGTGAAACCTCCAGCAGAGTAGATCTGTTTTACAATATTATCCAAGACAAAAGTTCGCATACCCTCGACTCCTATTTATAATAAATATGTCTATCAAAAGAACCATCTAGAGGAAGATCCTTCCAGAAGTAGAATATTTTATTAGGTCTTCTTACATTGGAATTATTATTCCTTATTTCTAGGCCTTATTAATATTGACCTTTATTACATGGAAATATATTATTCAACCTACGTGAGGGGTTAGGTCCCTAACATTCTTAAACACCCATTTTTTTCTAATGTCTTTTCTTCCAGTTGGAAACTCAAATACATCCCATGACTCATTCTTATCCAAGGCATCCATCTCTTCAATTGTGGCCTTCTTCTAGTGTTTACTATCCTATGAATTGACTGATTCACTAATAGTTTTGGGATCATCATTAGTAATAGATAGAGAAAACTTATCATGAAAATCCGATGGACTATACCTTTTTGGTTTCCTTCTTTACCTCATTGATAGCCTAAATACTAGAGTATGAGGTTCTTAATATTTTTTTTTTTACAGAAACGGTTAATGGAGCTTTGTATTAATAACATTGGACATGCCACTAGGGTTCAATACATCGATAGAGATTTTCATGTAGACTGGAAAACATATGCCTAAAGATCCTAACTTAGTACTAACTCGTGGACACAAAGATTATTTCAGCGAGCCTGAATGGCTTCGCGTCATTACATCACTTCTAGGTTGGAAGTTTTTTTTCTTCTTTGACACCATTTGCCATTCATTGCTCTAGTCCGTGGATTGGCTTTCCATCGGGCGTAAAGGGTCTTCCTTACTACCTAAGTCTTCCTAGCTTGCGGTCAGGGGTTCTTTTTGGGTGGGTGACTTGGGAGTATCTTTTGCTTCCCCCTTAGGAGGGGATTTAATTTCGGCTTTAGCTTCTGCTTCTTCTGTCGCTTCCAGGGTCTTGCTTTCAGACCGTGATTCCTTTGACGCCTCCGTCCACCAAGTGGGCTTGGATGAATTTTTTTTCCTGAGTGTTTTCCCACAGTTATATACTAAGTGTCCCGTTTCGAAGGAGTTCCTACACCTGAAACTGAGATTCTCATAGTGGAGTTTTTGGGTCCTTGAGTAGTCCTTGCCTTGGAGAATAATTTTAGCTGGGAAACCTTTGGAGAAATCCATTTCAACACAAATTCAGGCGAAGGTGGAGTGGGCTGGCTTGGAGTNTTTCCATAATTATTAACAAACTTGCGATAATAACCTGTTAAACCCATAAATCCCCACAATCTTTTGAGATTCTTTGGGTGAGGCCAATATTGCATAGCTTCAATCTTTTCAGGATCCACCCTGACGTCGACCTTTCCCACAAGATGAACCAAGTACTCGACTTTTGAGGCACCAAAAGAACATTTAGATTGTTTCAGGAAAAGTTGGTGCTAAGAGAGTAGATGGAAAAATAGATCCACATGAGCAAGATGCATGTTCAGGTTTTGCAATAGATGACGATATCATCAAATAAAACTAACACAAAATGATGGATAAAAGGACAGAAGACATGATTCATGAGGATTTGGAAAGTGGAGGGAGAATTACACAAGCCAAAGGGAATGACCAAAAACTCATAGTGGCCCTGATGAGTTATAAAGTAAGTCTTAGGAATGTCTGCCTTTTTCATACGGATATGGTGATAGCCCAAACAAAGATCAAGTTTAGTGAAAAACTGGGCGCCACTCAATTCATCCAAGAGGTCATCAATGACAGGAATGAGAAATTTGTCTTTGATGGTGAGTTTTTTTAGGGCGTGAAAGTCAGGACACATGCGCCAAGAAAATTCTTTCTTAAGGACCATGAACACAGGAGAAGAGTAGGGGCTCGTACTATGGAGGATAAGACCTGGGTTGAGCAGTTCTTGAACCATTTTCTCAATTATATATTTTTTTGGAAAAAGGGTGACGATAAGGATGGATATTGGGAGGAAGGATTCCTGGGACAAGGGGAATGGAATGATCATGAACACCACAAGAAGGAGGGAGTCCATTGGGAGTGGAAAAAAACACTTGATGTTTATATAGGATGGATTGGAGGTCCTGTGGCACAAAGGGTATCTCAGTGGATTGTATGGCATGGATATGGGAAATAATTCCACAATGACCTTTTTTGAGAAGGTTTTCCATGCAATGGGAACTAATGATCTCCGGGGACTTGATGTTGATGCCTTGGAACTTATATTGTTGGCCCTCCTGGTCGAATTTCATGTTTAATTCCTTAAAATCCACGACAATGGGACCTAATGTCCTTAGCCATTTTGCACCCAACACAATGTCACAACCACCCATGTCGATAGAAGACATATGAGATATCATATGGTAGTCACCAATTTGGAGACACACATTTTCACAATGCCCTCCACATTTCATGGACCCACCATTGACAATCATGATTTGGAAATTGTTAAATGCAAAGAAATAGAAATTAGTTTCTTGGGCAATGCGGAGATGAATAAACTTATGGGTACTTCCACTATCAATAAGAATGATGACCTTCATATGCTTGATGTAACCAATTAGCTTAAGGGTTTGGGGAGCATAGAAGCCAGTGAGAGAATTTAGGGAAATAACCGATTCTACTTTGGGAGGCTCTGAGGCATTTATGTCAGTGGTTTCAGGTGACACAAACATAAGGGGAGCCTCAACATTATTTTCTGAAACATCCTCCAATATGTCCATAAAAATATTTTGTTCCTTACAGTTGTGTCCCGAAAAATACTTGTCATCAAAATTATAACAAAGGCCTTTGAGTTGGCGTTCATACATTTCGCCCTTGGTCAATTTATGGATCTTTAATGGAGTGTAAGGAGGAGTGGGAGTGACTCGTTTAGTCTGAGGAATAAAGGAGGGTTTGTTGTTTTGAGAAGAAAAAACCTGTTGTGCTTCCTTAGCTCTTTTAGTAGCGTCCACCCAAATTTGATGCTAAGCGATGAGGACATGAGCACTAATCTCATCCTTGAGGCCACTGATAAAACATTCTCAGAAAAAATCATCAAACATGCCCTATGTCCGAAAATCTAGTCGCTCAAAAACAGTTATAAAGTCTTCGACTATGCTAGATTGTTTCAACTTTGTCAAATGACCTTAATAGTTGGTGTCAGTGTCAAATCATTCATAAAGCTCTTCCACAAAGTGTGTCCAAGCCACATACCCTTGGCGAGCTTTTTCTCTCCATTTCCACCATTGCCAACACTCTTGATCTATATGGAGAACACCATACCAGAGTTTGTCCAAATCATCTGTAATGCCATACAAAGAGAAATAACGTTCCATTTGAGTTACCCAGCTAGTGTGATCTGATCCTTCAAATTTGATCACATCCACAGGAGCAAATCATAGGTCACGCTAAAAGTGATGGGGCTGAAAATTTTGGGAATGAGAGGAAGTTTCACCTTCGGTATGCAAAGGTGGGTCAGATAAGGGAAGATCTGCAATGATATGCAGCTTGGCATAGATCTTCATAGAAACATATTCAATATGGGTAGTAATGTCTTGTTTGAGCTCTTGTTTGAGTTCCTCTATTGAGGCGACGATGGATTAATGCATCTTTTGATTGATGGTGGCAATATTGGCACTGAGCTGTCACACTTGTTGTTGGGTTTCTATGAAATTAGAGTGCAAGGTAGTGAAGAGATCTTTCAAGTCTTAGCTATGGGTTTGGACCATGATGATGAGCGAACATGAAAAGGGGCAGGTGGGACCACACATAAAATGGGTTATGGGTGAAGTGTATCACAACGATCAGGGAGACGAGTTGAATCCAATGGGGTAAAGCCCAAATAATTGTGTTGGAAGTGGGTCGGGTCCACAATTTATTTTTTTACTGAAAAATGATAGGGATGACTACGATAAGGGAGAAGAGAGAAGTCCAATGGAGTAGGTATCAAATAATGGTGCCAACATGATCCATACTTTTATTTATTTATTTACTCCTGCGAAGTTATACTCCAATCTTAAGAATACTACAGTGATGAAATGCCCAAATTTCTAACAAGAAGAAATGTGTAGTAATTTTGGAACTTGAATGCATGATACATATTTGCGCTGCAATAGATATTGTCTGTTATGTTTCTCTTTCCATCCCAAGGGTTAGGTATTCTAGGGTTCTACAGATAAGGTTTTTCCCTATGCTATAGCTCTTTGATACACGTGTGGGGTCCAATAATAGTACTTGGACCAATATCTCAAGGCACCAACTAAGGAGGCTAGACCATGCCCTTAGTCGTACTACCTGACTACCCAAATACTAGAGAGTATCTTCCTGAGTGTTTTTCTCGGTGGAACTATAACAATTAGGAGACCGATCAATTTATCTATGGAGGGATTTAGGAGATCTAGGATGATCCGTATACATGTGTTTTTTTATGTGCTACCGCTCAAAGCGGTACCAACAGGGGTTACAAGGGTGGCCAACAATTGTGTGCTTAAATACCACTTGTATTTATTGCGTGTATGAATCATCGACCGTGGGTTTCTGTGTGTAATGACATATCTGTGTAGCTTAATGACGTTGGAATACATCTCTACCCTGAAAAAAAGTTAACCCACAATTTTCTGTCGAGGAAAGTGCTCTAATACCACTTATAATATTCCATATACAAAAAGTATGCAAAAAAAAAAAAAAAGCTAGAAATGGAAGATGAACAACAATATAACAAAAAACATACCACAATAATACCAAAATGATACCAGAATAACACCAGAAACAGAACTTTGATTACTGAGAGCAATGTTCACTTGCCTCTTCAAGGGTGAAACCTCCAGCAGAGTAGATCTGTTTTACAATATTATCCAAGACAAAAGTTCGCATACCCTCGACTCCTATTTATAATAAATATGTCTATCAAAAGAACCATCTAGAGGAAGATCCTTCCAGAAGTAGAATATTTTATTAGGTCTTCTTACATTGGAATTATTATTCCTTATTTCTAGGCCTTATTAATATTGACCTTTATTACATGGAAATATATTATTCAACCTACGTGAGGGGTTAGGTCCCTAACATTCTTAAACACCCATTTTTTTCTAATGTCTTTTCTTCCAGTTGGAAACTCAAATACATCCCATGACTCATTCTTATCCAAGGCATCCATCTCTTCAATTGTGGCCTTCTTCTAGTGTTTACTATCCTATGAATTGACTGATTCACTAATAGTTTTGGGATCATCATTAGTAATAGATAGAGAAAACTTATCATGAAAATCCGATGGACTATACCTTTTTGGTTTCCTTCTTTACCTCATTGATAGCCTAAATACTAGAGTATGAGGTTCTTAATATTTTTTTTTTTACAGAAACGGTTAATGGAGCTTTGTATTAATAACATTGGACATGCCACTAGGGTTCAATACATCGATAGAGATTTTCATGTAGACTGGAAAACATATGCCTAAAGATCCTAACTTAGTACTAACTCGTGGACACAAAGATTATTTCAGCGAGCCTGAATGGCTTCGCGTCATTACATCACTTCTAGGTTGGAAGTTTTTTTTCTTCTTTGACACCATTTGCCATTCATTGCTCTAGTCCGTGGATTGGCTTTCCATCGGGCGTAAAGGGTCTTCCTTACTACCTAAGTCTTCCTAGCTTGCGGTCAGGGGTTCTTTTTGGGTGGGTGACTTGGGAGTATCTTTTGCTTCCCCCTTAGGAGGGGATTTAATTTCGGCTTTAGCTTCTGCTTCTTCTGTCGCTTCCAGGGTCTTGCTTTCAGACCGTGATTCCTTTGACGCCTCCGTCCACCAAGTGGGCTTGGATGAATTTTTTTTCCTGAGTGTTTTCCCACAGTTATATACTAAGTGTCCCGTTTCGAAGGAGTTCCTACACCTGAAACTGAGATTCTCATAGTGGAGTTTTTGGGTCCTTGAGTAGTCCTTGCCTTGGAGAATAATTTTAGCTGGGAAACCTTTGGAGAAATCCATTTCAACACAAATTCAGGCGAAGGTGGAGTGGGCTGGCTTGGAGTCTGGACTTCTGCAAAGGAAATTGCTGAGGCCATTGCCAATAGATTGAAGAGAATCATCCCCCTAGAAATGCAGGGGCAAATAAGGAAGTCTGGCCCAGATTGGGGTTGAAGAGATACAATCTGTGGAGGGGTCGAAGGCATGTGTCCAAAGTTGCATGGGCAGGCCTTCTCTTCCCCAGAATCACAGCTCAGAGTTAAACACCTTGTCTCTGTCACTTGTAGAATTGAAAACTACCACAAAAAACCGTTTTGCATAGGGGCAAGTAATGACTTCTCCATCTAAGAACGGGTACCATTCGGAGGAGAACTAGGAGAGTATATCTAGAAGAGAGGGCCAAAGCCCATTAAACCTGCAAACTAAAGCATGCCTGCTATAATGGCAAGCATGAGTTAATGCTTCCTCCAGCATTGGAATGGAAACTGTCGGAGCTTCAGGAACTATTGCATGTAGCCCAAAGGGGCGACCATGATGAGAAGAAGCCTATGGGGCCAATGCATGCAGATCGGAGAGAGACCCTCGGTGCAAAGACACCTCTTTAAAGGAGAGATCCAACACCAGAGGGGGAAAATTTGAGTTTTCTGTCGATGGAGCACTAGGAGAAGCACCAGCAAGAGAGGTCGACCCAGATGTGGAGGTCACGACCAAGGGAGGGAGACCTGCAACCATTGCCATGACTTTACCTAGAGAGGTGCCACCATGCGCTGGAGACGAGGGGGGCGCCATTGGAGCTTTTGCAGCTGCTATAAAGGAGGGCGGAGGAGGGCAGGAGGCACCAGACTGGTGGCTTGCAGAAGAACCAGGAGCGCGGCCTGCGGGAGAGAGCGATCAAGGTGAAAAAAAAAATATTATGAGGTTCTTAATATTGTTATTCATGCTCTTCCATCGATTCATATTGTGCATCATCCATATCAAACTATATTTTCTCAAGTTCTTCTTTCCTTGGTAGGAATTGTTGGACAACTGAGAAGGGGGGTGAATCAGTTATTACCGTGCTTAAACAATTATGCTTCTTTTAAACTCTTTGCAGAAACACTGAATGATGATCACAATAATGCAGGGAAATAAACAATGGCACTTTCAACATCATTCACATATATGA